>SZWC01023379.1:0-10835 GCA_023375785.1 Penium margaritaceum | reverse complement strand
GCTGCGTGACTGTGGAGGGCCCTGCCATCACCCCCACTTGCATCGTGAGCTGCGGTGGCAGATGCGCCGGTTGCTGCAGTCTCGCCGCAGGCGGATATGGCATGGCCGCCGCCTGCATGGTGCTCATCATCATCTGCTGCTGTGGTGGTGTACTTGGCGCAGGCGGCTGCGGGGGTGCCCCGGTTGGCAGGGTGACCGGGTTTGGCTGTGACCCGGGAAGCTGTTGCACCGTACTTGCCTGCCCACCCCCATGTGCTGCTGCCGCGGATATTTCAGTGGTTGGGCCACTCCGACCATCTGGAGTTACGCGGCTGCCCCTGTGGCTACTGTTCCCATAGTCAGAGGGATCTGACCCACGGGGAAGTGACTCAATAGCAACTGTGCGGCTCCTGGTGCTTGTGCAGACACTGACATCCCCATCCGCATGACGCCCGTGGACTGCTCCAATGTAACCATCGGCTGCTGTTGCAGGCCGCGCACAGGTGGTTCCGCGGCCGGGGCCCCCATGGTTGCCTCCACCCGCTGGTGCGGCAGATTCACGTCCGGGGGCATCCCTAGGGCGGAGGCGGGGAATCGCACCTGCTACAGCTGCGTTGAGATCTGCTGCTCGTCCAGTGTTGGTGCCTCGGGGATCCCTGAGTCCTCGGGGCTCAGCGGTAAGGGTTGCGGATACATAGGCGGGTGTGCGGGCTGCATCTTTGTTTCGCCGGAAATCTGCTGCTGCTGTCCTCCACGACGCTGATACACCAGTCCGCGATAGGCCTCGACTTCTCCACCACCGGAGGATACTTCCAGTGAAGGTGGTGCATCGGAGAACCACCGTGCCCCAAGCGGCACGTTCTGCTGGCCCTCTTGTCCCTGTTGATGCTGAACCAAGCCATGGCTGTCGGAGCTGTGGACCAAGTTGACCAAGCCCAAGACAACTAGAGCAAGGCCGAGACAACTAGAGCAAGGCCAAGTCAAGAGGTGCAAGCCCAGGACAACCGGAGCAAGCCTAAGACACCTAGAGAAAGCCTAAGAAAACTGTTGCAAGGCGAAGATAGCCAGAGGAAGCGCAAGACACCTGGAGCAAGTCCAAAACATCTGGAGCAAGGCCAAGACAACTGGAGCAAGGCCAAGACATGTGGAGTAAGCCCAAGACAACTGGAGCAAGCCCAATACAACTGGAGCAATTCCAAGACAGCTCAAGCAAGGCCAAAACAACTAAAGCAAGTCCAAGACAACTAGAGTAGGCCCCAGACTATTGGGGCAAGGCCAAGATGTCAAGCATACTTTGGCCGCGGCTCCGCAAGGAAGGACCACTCGCGGAGAAAGGGGCCTGGGCAGCCTGAGGTGCGCACACTGAACGCTAGCTCCCACGGACGCGGTTGAGCAAGGGGTAGCGCGGAGTCCAGGGGCGATGAGGAACAGGATACCTACAGGACAGCCGCCGCAGGTTAGCACAATCACATGCGGTTGTTCCCTCTCAATTGAAGCGCTGGTCACGGGGAAGAATGAGGCGGGAAGTAGTGGCGGGAAATCCGCACTACAAGAAGAATAAGGACAAGTCGCAACAAGATCTGCGGTCATTAACAGTGTATCTTGCTATACCCTGTTTATCAAAGACATTCACTTGCTCCCATCTGTTTTCAGATCTTTGCCTCCCTTGTCTTCCATTGCCATCGGTGTTGTATCCGCGGTTTTGAGGACAAAAGTGCGTGGCAAACCAATAGCCCGAGTGAAGTGAGCTGCCGGTGGGGCCCCTGCTTGCACACAGCCGCGGAACGGGGTTCTACGGAAAGGAGCTGGAAGCCACGCTGTGGCCTGCTCACGTGTCGCAAGGGGAGGACCGCGGAGCTTCATTGACCGGTGAGATTGTGGCACTGAAGTCCGGAGTACGGGACCGTGGAAGTATCGTAAGCTTCTAGTTGTCGGAGTCTTGCCGCAAACATATCTCAAGCGCGGATAGCAGGTGAAAGTGCACATTCGCGGATAGCACGAGACCAAGTCTGCACGTAGGATGTTGAGGGCACGGCAAAATTGGGGGTATCAGTGTCATGGTGCGGTGAGCGTGGACAGTTCCTCGCTCTTTACGCAGCGGAACTACACGTGGCCTTTAGATCAGTCGTTGATGTCGGCAACCAGCTTTGTGCACCAAGACACCGGGCGATGACAGCAATAGCGGTCATAAGTGCGGTACTTCCTGCCACGACGGGCCGCCACCTATGCGGGTAGCGGGGACTCCTCACCGGTGTTGTCCCGCACACCAGTCAGCTCCTCACCTGGCTCCGATCCGGTCGCCCTGCACAGACGGGTGACCGAGTGGTTGGAGCAACTGCACTTGTGCGGCATCATGGATGCGCTGGGCGAACAAGTGGAGGTGGAGAATATCCACAGTTTTGGCAGCTGCAGACCCGTCCAACCCCAGCAAGGATAGCACTTACACACATTTACACGCACTCACACGCACGTATACGCACTTACACGTACTTAAACGCACTCACACGCACTTACACATAGTCATACGCATTTACACACACTTACATGCACTTATACGGACTTACGCATACTTAAACGCACTTACTCACACTTACACGCACTCACACACATTTGCACGCACTTAGACGCTCTTACACGCACTCACACGTGCTTACACGCACTCACACGCACTTACATGCACTTATACGGACTTACGCATACTTAAACGCACTTACTCACACTTACACGCACTCACACACATTTGCACGCACTTAGACGCTCTTACACGCACTCACACGTGCTTACACGCACTCACACGCACTTACATGCACTTACACGCACTTACACGCACTCACACGCACTTACACGCAGTCACACGCATTTGCACGTACGTATATGCACTTACATGGACATACACATACTTAAACGCACTTACTCACACTTACACGCACTCACACACACTTGCACGCACTTAAACGCTCTTACGCGCACTTACACGTGCTTACACGTACTCACACGTACTTACACGCACTTATACGCACTTACACGCACTTACACGTGCTTACACGTACTCACACGTACTTACACGCACTTATACGCACTTACACACACTCATACGCACTTACATGTAATCACTCGGACTTACACTCACTTCCACGCACTAATACCCACTTATACACACATACACACACTCACACGTACTTACACGCACTTGCACACACTTACACACACTTACACACACTTACACACACTTACATATACTCATAGGCACTTACACATACTTACACACATTTACACGCACTTACACAAACTTACACGGACTTACGCGCACTTAAACACACTTAAACACACTTATACGCACTCACACGCACTTACATGCACTTACAGGCACTCACACGCACCTACACGTATGTATACACACTTACACGCACTTGCATATACGCACACGTACTTACACAGGCTTATACACACTTACACGCACTTACACACACTGACACACACTCACACGCACTCACACATACTCACACACACTTACACACACTTACACATACTTACACGCACTTACATGCACTTACACACACTTGCACACACTCACCCACACTTTCAAGTACTTACACGCACTTCCACGTACTCACACGTACTTGCATGGACTTACACTGACTTACACGCACTTACACATACTTACACACACTTACACACACTCAGACACACTTACACATACTTACACGCACTTACACGCACTTACACGGACTTACACGGACTTACACGCACTTAAACACACTTACATACACTTACACACACTCACACGGACTGGTTGTGGAGTGGTGCGAACTGATTGCAGACTGGTGCAAACTGATTGCAGAGTGGTGCCATCTGGTTGCGGAGTGGTGCGAACTGGTTGCGGGGTGGTGCGAACTGGTTACGGAGTGGTGCGAACTGGTTGCGGAGTGGTGCAAACTGGTTGCGGAGTGGTGCAAACTGGTTGCGGAGTGGTGTGAACTGGTTGCGGAGTGGTCCGAACTGCTTGCGGAGTGGTGCGAATGGGCTGCTGAGTGGTGGGAACTGGTTTCGGAGTGGTGCGAACTGGTTGCCGAGTGGTGCGAACTGGTTGCGCAGTGGTGTGAAGTGGTTGTAGATTGGTGCGAACTGGTTGCGGAGAGGTGCGAACTGGTTGCAGAGTGGTACGAACTGGTTGCGGAGTGGTACGGACTGGTTGCGGACTGGTGCGAGTTGGTTGCGGAGTGGTGCGAACGGGTTGCGCAGTGGTGCGAACTGGTTGCAGAGTGGTACGAACTGGTTGCGGAGTGGTACGGACTGGTTGCGGACTGGTGCGAGTTGGTTGCGGAGTGGTGCGAACGGGTTGCGCAGTGGTGCGAACTGGTTGCAGAGTGGTACGAACTGGTTGCGGAGTGGTACGGACTGGTTGCGGACTGGTGCGAGTTGGTTGCGGAGTGGTGCGAACGGGTTGCGCAGTGGTGCGAACTGGTTGCAGAGTGGTACGAACTGGTTGCGGAGTGGTACGGACTGGTTGCGGACTGGTGCGAGTTGGTTGCGGAGTGGTGCGAACGGGTTGCGCAGTGGTGCGAACTGGTTGCAGAGTGGTACGAACTGGTTGCGGAGTGGTACGGACTGGTTGCGGACTGGTGCGAGTTGGTTGCGGAGTGGTGCGAACGGGTTGCGCAGTGGTGCGAACTGGTTGCAGAGTGGTACGAACTGGTTGCGGAGTGGTACGGACTGGTTGCGGACTGGTGCGAGTTGGTTGCGGAGTGGTGCGAACGGGTTGCGCAGTGGTGCGAACTGGTTGCAGAGTGGTACGAACTGGTTGCGGAGTGGTACGGACTGGTTGCGGACTGGTGCGAGTTGGTTGCGGAGTGGTGCGAACGGGTTGCGCAGTGGTGCGAACTGGTTGCAGAGTGGTACGAACTGGTTGCGGAGTGGTACGGACTGGTTGCGGACTGGTGCGAGTTGGTTGCGGAGTGGTGCGAACGGGTTGCGCAGTGGTGCGAACTGGTTGCAGAGTGGTACGAACTGGTTGCGGAGTGGTACGGACTGGTTGCGGACTGGTGCGAGTTGGTTGCGGAGTGGTGCGAACGGGTTGCGCAGTGGTGCGAACTGGTTGCAGAGTGGTACGAACTGGTTGCGGAGTGGTACGGACTGGTTGCGGACTGGTGCGAGTTGGTTGCGGAGTGGTGCGAACGGGTTGCGCAGTGGTGCGAACTGGTTGCAGAGTGGTACGAACTGGTTGCGGAGTGGTACGGACTGGTTGCGGACTGGTGCGAGTTGGTTGCGGAGTGGTGCGAACGGGTTGCGCAGTGGTGCGAACTGGTTGCAGAGTGGTACGAACTGGTTGCGGAGTGGTACGGACTGGTTGCGGACTGGTGCGAGTTGGTTGCGGAGTGGTGCGAACGGGTTGCGCAGTGGTGCGAACTGGTTGCAGAGTGGTACGAACTGGTTGCGGAGTGGTACGGACTGGTTGCGGACTGGTGCGAGTTGGTTGCGGAGTGGTGCGAACGGGTTGCGCAGTGGTGCGAACTGGTTGCAGAGTGGTACGAACTGGTTGCGGAGTGGTACGGACTGGTTGCGGACTGGTGCGAGTTGGTTGCGGAGTGGTGCGAACGGGTTGCGCAGTGGTGCGAACTGGTTGCAGAGTGGTACGAACTGGTTGCGGAGTGGTACGGACTGGTTGCGGACTGGTGCGAGTTGGTTGCGGAGTGGTGCGAACGGGTTGCGCAGTGGTGCGAACTGGTTGCAGAGTGGTACGAACTGGTTGCGGAGTGGTACGGACTGGTTGCGGACTGGTGCGAGTTGGTTGCGGAGTGGTGCGAACGGGTTGCGCAGTGGTGCGAACTGGTTGCAGAGTGGTACGAACTGGTTGCGGAGTGGTACGGACTGGTTGCGGACTGGTGCGAGTTGGTTGCGGAGTGGTGCGAACGGGTTGCGCAGTGGTGCGAACTGGTTGCAGAGTGGTACGAACTGGTTGCGGAGTGGTACGGACTGGTTGCGGACTGGTGCGAGTTGGTTGCGGAGTGGTGCGAACGGGTTGCGCAGTGGTGCGAACTGGTTGCAGAGTGGTACGAACTGGTTGCGGAGTGGTACGGACTGGTTGCGGACTGGTGCGAGTTGGTTGCGGAGTGGTGCGAACGGGTTGCGCAGTGGTGCGAACTGGTTGCAGAGTGGTACGAACTGGTTGCGGAGTGGTACGGACTGGTTGCGGACTGGTGCGAGTTGGTTGCGGAGTGGTGCGAACGGGTTGCGCAGTGGTGCGAACTGGTTGCAGAGTGGTGCGAACTGGTTGCACAGTGGTGCGAACGGGCTGCGGAGTAGTGCGAACTGGTTGTGGAGTGATGCGAACTGATTGCAGAGTGGTGCGAACTGGTTGTGGAGTGGTGCAAACCGGTTGCGAAGTGGTGCAAACTGGTTGCGGAGTGGTGCAAACTGGTTGCGGAGTGGTGCAAACTGTTTGCGGATTGGTGCGAACTGGTTGTGCAGTGGTGCGAACTGGTTACTGAGTGGTGAGAACTTGTTGTGGAGTGCTGCGAACTGGTTGTGGAGTGGTGCGAACGGGTTGCGAGTGGTGTGAACGGGTTGCGGAGTGGTGTGAACTGGTTGCGGGGTGGTGCGAACTGGTTGCGGAGTGGTGCAAAGTGGTTGCGGAGTGCTGCGAACTGGTTGCGGAGTGGTGCAAACTGGTTGTGGAGTGGTACGAACTGGTTGCAGAGTGGTGCGAACTGGTTGCGGAGCGGTGCGAATTGGTTACGGAGTGGTGCGAACTGGTTGCGGAGTGGTCCGAACTGGTTGCGGAGTGGTGCGAACTGGCTGTCGAGTGGTGCGAACTGGTTTCGGAGTGGTGCGAACTGGTTGCAGAGTGGTGCGAACCGGTTACGGAGTGGTGCAAACTAGGTCCGAAGTGGTGCGAACTGGTTGCGGTGTGGTGCGAACGTGTTGCGAGTGGAGCAAACTGGTTGCGGAGGGGTGCGAATTGGTTGCAGAGTGGTGCGAACGGGTTGCGGAGAGGTGCGAACTAGTTGTGGAGTGGTGCGAACTGGTTGTGGAGTGGTGCGCACTGGCTGCGAAGCGGTGGGAACAGGTTGCAGAGTGGTACAAACTGGTTGTGGAGTGGTGCGAACTGGTTGTGGAGTGGTGCGCACTGGCTGCGAAGCGGTGGGAACAGGTTGCAGAGTGGTACAAACTGGTTGTGGAGTGGTGCGAACTGGTTGTGGAGTGGTGCGCACTGGCTGCGAAGCGGTGGGAACAGGTTGCAGAGTGGTACAAACTGGTTGTGGAGTGGTGCGAACTGGTTGTGGAGTGGTGCGCACTGGCTGCGAAGCGGTGGGAACAGGTTGCAGAGTGGTACAAACTGGTTGTGGAGTGGTGCGAACTGGTTGTGGAGTGGTGCGCACTGGCTGCGAAGCGGTGGGAACAGGTTGCAGAGTGGTACAAACTGGTTGTGGAGTGGTGCGAACTGGTTGTGGAGTGGTGCGCACTGGCTGCGAAGCGGTGGGAACAGGTTGCAGAGTGGTACAAACTGGTTGTGGAGTGGTGCGAACTGGTTGTGGAGTGGTGCGCACTGGCTGCGAAGCGGTGGGAACAGGTTGCAGAGTGGTACAAACTGGTTGTGGAGTGGTGCGAACTGGTTGTGGAGTGGTGCGCACTGGCTGCGAAGCGGTGGGAACAGGTTGCAGAGTGGTACAAACTGGTTGTGGAGTGGTGCGAACTGGTTGTGGAGTGGTGCGCACTGGCTGCGAAGCGGTGGGAACAGGTTGCAGAGTGGTACAAACTGGTTGTGGAGTGGTGCGAACTGGTTGTGGAGTGGTGCGCACTGGCTGCGAAGCGGTGGGAACAGGTTGCAGAGTGGTACAAACTGGTTGTGGAGTGGTGCGAACTGGTTGTGGAGTGGTGCGCACTGGCTGCGAAGCGGTGGGAACAGGTTGCAGAGTGGTACAAACTGGTTGTGGAGTGGTGCGAACTGGTTGTGGAGTGGTGCGCACTGGCTGCGAAGCGGTGGGAACAGGTTGCAGAGTGGTACAAACTGGTTGTGGAGTGGTGCGAACTGGTTGTGGAGTGGTGCGCACTGGCTGCGAAGCGGTGGGAACAGGTTGCAGAGTGGTACAAACTGGTTGTGGAGTGGTGCGAACTGGTTGTGGAGTGGTGCGCACTGGCTGCGAAGCGGTGGGAACAGGTTGCAGAGTGGTACAAACTGGTTGTGGAGTGGTGCGAACTGGTTGTGGAGTGGTGCGCACTGGCTGCGAAGCGGTGGGAACAGGTTGCAGAGTGGTACAAACTGGTTGTGGAGTGGTGCGAACTGGTTGTGGAGTGGTGCGCACTGGCTGCGAAGCGGTGGGAACAGGTTGCAGAGTGGTACAAACTGGTTGTGGAGTGGTGCGAACTGGTTGTGGAGTGGTGCGCACTGGCTGCGAAGCGGTGGGAACAGGTTGCAGAGTGGTACAAACTGGTTGTGGAGTGGTGCGAACTGGTTGTGGAGTGGTGCGCACTGGCTGCGAAGCGGTGGGAACAGGTTGCAGAGTGGTACAAACTGGTTGTGGAGTGGTGCGAACTGGTTGTGGAGTGGTGCGCACTGGCTGCGAAGCGGTGGGAACAGGTTGCAGAGTGGTACAAACTGGTTGTGGAGTGGTGCGAACTGGTTGTGGAGTGGTGCGCACTGGCTGCGAAGCGGTGGGAACAGGTTGCAGAGTGGTACAAACTGGTTGTGGAGTGGTGCGAACTGGTTGTGGAGTGGTGCGCACTGGCTGCGAAGCGGTGGGAACAGGTTGCAGAGTGGTACAAACTGGTTGTGGAGTGGTGCGAACTGGTTGTGGAGTGGTGCGCACTGGCTGCGAAGCGGTGGGAACAGGTTGCAGAGTGGTACAAACTGGTTGTGGAGTGGTGCGAACTGGTTGTGGAGTGGTGCGCACTGGCTGCGAAGCGGTGGGAACAGGTTGCAGAGTGGTACAAACTGGTTGTGGAGTGGTGCGAACTGGTTGTGGAGTGGTGCGCACTGGCTGCGAAGCGGTGGGAACAGGTTGCAGAGTGGTACAAACTGGTTGTGGAGTGGTGCGAACTGGTTGTGGAGTGGTGCGCACTGGCTGCGAAGCGGTGGGAACAGGTTGCAGAGTGGTACAAACTGGTTGTGGAGTGGTGCGAACTGGTTGTGGAGTGGTGCGCACTGGCTGCGAAGCGGTGGGAACAGGTTGCAGAGTGGTACAAACTGGTTGTGGAGTGGTGCGAACTGGTTGTGGAGTGGTGCGCACTGGCTGCGAAGCGGTGGGAACAGGTTGCAGAGTGGTACAAACTGGTTGTGGAGTGGTGCGAACTGGTTGTGGAGTGGTGCGCACTGGCTGCGAAGCGGTGGGAACAGGTTGCAGAGTGGTACAAACTGGTTGTGGAGTGGTGCGAACTGGTTGTGGAGTGGTGCGCACTGGCTGCGAAGCGGTGGGAACAGGTTGCAGAGTGGTACAAACTGGTTGTGGAGTGGTGCGAACTGGTTGTGGAGTGGTGCGCACTGGCTGCGAAGCGGTGGGAACAGGTTGCAGAGTGGTACAAACTGGTTGTGGAGTGGTGCGAACTGGTTGTGGAGTGGTGCGCACTGGCTGCGAAGCGGTGGGAACAGGTTGCAGAGTGGTACAAACTGGTTGTGGAGTGGTGCGAACTGGTTGTGGAGTGGTGCGCACTGGCTGCGAAGCGGTGGGAACAGGTTGCAGAGTGGTACAAACTGGTTGTGGAGTGGTGCGAACTGGTTGTGGAGTGGTGCGCACTGGCTGCGAAGCGGTGGGAACAGGTTGCAGAGTGGTACAAACTGGTTGTGGAGTGGTGCGAACTGGTTGTGGAGTGGTGCGCACTGGCTGCGAAGCGGTGGGAACAGGTTGCAGAGTGGTACAAACTGGTTGTGGAGTGGTGCGAACTGGTTGTGGAGTGGTGCGCACTGGCTGCGAAGCGGTGGGAACAGGTTGCAGAGTGGTACAAACTGGTTGTGGAGTGGTGCGAACTGGTTGTGGAGTGGTGCGCACTGGCTGCGAAGCGGTGGGAACAGGTTGCAGAGTGGTACAAACTGGTTGTGGAGTGGTGCGAACTGGTTGTGGAGTGGTGCGCACTGGCTGCGAAGCGGTGGGAACAGGTTGCAGAGTGGTACAAACTGGTTGTGGAGTGGTGCGAACTGGTTGTGGAGTGGTGCGCACTGGCTGCGAAGCGGTGGGAACAGGTTGCAGAGTGGTACAAACTGGTTGTGGAGTGGTGCGAACTGGTTGTGGAGTGGTGCGCACTGGCTGCGAAGCGGTGGGAACAGGTTGCAGAGTGGTACAAACTGGTTGTGGAGTGGTGCGAACTGGTTGTGGAGTGGTGCGCACTGGCTGCGAAGCGGTGGGAACAGGTTGCAGAGTGGTACAAACTGGTTGTGGAGTGGTGCGAACTGGTTGTGGAGTGGTGCGAACCGGTTGCGGAGTGGTGCGAACTGGTTGTGGAGTGGTGCGAATTGGTTGCGGAGTGGTGTGAACTCGTTGTGGAGTGGTGCGAATTGGTTGCGGAGTGGTGCGGACTGGTTGCGCAGTGGTGGGAACTGGTTGCGGAGTGGTGGGAACTGGTTGCGGAGTTTTGCCAACTAGTTGTGGAGTGGTGCGAACTGGTTGTGGAGTGGTGCGAATTGGTTGTGGGGTGGTGCGCACTGGCTGCGAAGCGGTGGGAACCGGTTGCAGAGTGGTGCAAACTGGTTGTGGAGTGGTGCGAACTGGTTGCGGAGTGGTGGGAACCGGTTGCACAATGGTGCAAACTGGTTGCGGAGTGGTGCAAAGTGGTTGTGGAGTGGTGTGAACTGGTTGCGGAGTGGTGCGAACGGGTTGCGGAGTGGTGCGAACTGGTTGTGGAGTGGTGCGAACAGGTTGCGGAGT
>SZWC01023378.1:19662-34278 GCA_023375785.1 Penium margaritaceum | reverse complement strand
TTGCCGGCCGCTCTCAGCTGCTTCGCCAGCTCCTTGGCCCTGTCCAGATACGCCTCCATCCCTTCACCACCCTGCATTTTCAGCGCCATCATCTTTCCCTCCAAAAGCATGAGGAATGCAGGATCCTTGCTCTCATACTTCTTGCACAATGTGTCCCACCCCTCCTTTGCAGTAGCCTTGTCACTCACGTACTGAAGATGCGGGTTGGAGATGGTGTTGATAAATAACCTATAGGCCTGCCTGTCCTTCTTCTTCCACTCCTCATATGTCGCTGGTACAGCTGCAGAAGAACCCGCATCAGCTGCACCCTTTTGCGGCGTCTTCCCCGCCACCACCTGCGCTGCGGTGATGCCTTTTGCCTGTGGAACTGGAGCCGGCTCGTCGCCGCTCACCACCTCCCACAAGCCCCTCTCCTCCAAAAGGAGGCGGGTACGGATCTTCCAAAACGTGAAGTTGGCGCGTCCCTCCAGCCTCTCGAAAGGCTGGGCTGCTGTCACAACGCCAGCTGCTGCCATTTTTAGCCTTGGTGATGCTCAGCGCTGCCCTTGGATGGCGGCGCTACCCTTGCTTCTGCTGCTGCTTCTGCCAGAAATCTGTCTGACAGAAAACGGACTGTAGATGCCAGCAGACTGGGAATTCTGAAAAACTGAGCCAACCACTGGAAAATTCAGCTCAAAAACTTTCTTGATCGACCCATAAAACAGGGTCATCAACAGGGGATTTCAAAAGATATGCCCTCTTGAAAACAGGGTATGCTTCTGCTCCTACTCCAACTCAGGCCAGCCAGCTTGTAAACGGTGTTTCTCCCAAACGAATCAATGGAATGCAAATATTTTTGCACCAATGGAAAGCTTAGGAAACATACTACAATTCGCATGTGCCACTTTTTAAATTTGACAAAGAAACGAGAGAGTTATGGTCATCATAAGGCGACAGTCTTACTCATAGAGAAGAGTGTAGCCCTAGCCGACCTCGTTTTGAGCATAACTCTCAATCCAACCGTTGGATCTTCGCGATCTTGGGCTCGTTGGAAAGCTTGTCTTCTGAACTTGAAGATCCAGTGGTAAGGTAAAGGTTTCACCCCAACCCGTCACTCTCAAAGTGACGGCCTGTGCTGGCTAAAAGTGGCAGAACTTGGCTCTGATACCAAATGTTGGAAATGGAGGAGAGAGGGAGCCCTGGAGTAGCGAGCATGTGTGATTGGAAGGGCATCACTTGTGCTGAAGAATGGTTGTTCAATCACTCAAAATGATGGAGTACATATAGAGCTAGAGCTTGGGCAAGTCAGCCCTCTCACAAGCCACACCACTTAGCCATGGAGGCTAAGGCTCACACACTAGAATCCATAATCTCATACGAGGAAATCAGCCTAGCAATCAGGCTGACCACTCACACACGACCTAGAGAGCTAGAGAATGCTCTTATGGCACACTCCTAGTGGTCACATAACCCACAAACCCATGGAGAATCGCCATGTGTCCATGGCTAGCACACAAGGATCTCACCTCACCTAAAAAGTAAGGAGAGGTACCTTTATCCTAGTCAGCACACTCTGACAAGGCAATCCTAAGACCAAGGACCTTTTTGGATATTTCTCCCATCAGGTCTTGACCCTGGACCTCTTGCCTTTTTCTTTTCTCAGGCTAAGGCATGGAGCCATCACCCATGGCCACCCAGACATCGACGGTCCATGACCCCCGAAACTTCGAAAATTCATATCTCCCAATCCGACCGTTGGATCGGCCTCAAACTTGGACCGTAGACATTTTGCCACATGATCTTTCCTATGGTGAACTCGGATTGGCGATCGGAGCAGGCATCTGGTACTTTCCTGGAACTTGCTCCTGTGGACCTGAAATTGAGCCGGATGGCTCCCTTTCCAACATCAAGCTGGAGTTTACTCCAACCAGCAAGCAGGTCGCTGATTTCTGCACCAAGCCAGTGACCCGTGAGAAGCAGGAGTTCTGCATGAAGGCATGTGGACTCAGCCCACTCTGACTGCGGCAAAGTGGGAGATTGTTGGGAAAGGAGCCATCTGGCTCAGTTTCAGGTCCACAGGAGCAAGTTCCAGGAAAGTACCAGATGCCTGCTCCGATCGCCAATCCGACTTCAAGATTGGAAAGATCAGGTGGCAAAATATCTATGGTCCAAGTTTAAGGCCGATCCAACGGTCAGATTGGGAGATATGAATTTTCAAAGTTTCGGGGGTCATGGACCGTCGATGTCTGGGTGGGCATGGGTGATGGCTCCATTCCTTAGCCTGAGAAAAGAAAAAGGCAAGAGATCCAGGGTCAAGACCTGATGGGAGAAATATCCAAAAAGGTCCTTGGTCTTAGGATTGCCTTGTCAGAAAGTGCTGACTAGGATAAAGGTACCTCTCCTTACTTTTTGGGTGAGGCGAGATCCTTGTGTGCTAGCCATGGACACATGGCGATTCTCCATGGGTTTGTGGATTATGTGATCACTAGGAGTGTGCCATGAGAGCATTCTCTAGCTCTCTAGGTCGTGTGTGAGTGGTCAGCCTGATTGCTAGGCTCATTTCCTCCCTTGTGTGAGATTATGGACTCTAGTGTATGAGCCTTAGCCTCCATGGCTAAGTGGTGTGGCTTGTGAGAGGGCTGACTTGCCCAAGCTCTAGCTCTATATGTAGTCCATCATTTTGAGTGATTGAACAACCATTCTTCAGCACAAGTGATGCATTTCCAATCATACATGCTCGCTGCTCCAAGGCTCCCTCTCTCCTCAAGTTCCAATAGGTATGCATTGCGCTTTTAGTGCAAGTCCCCCAGCGACACGAAGAGAGGATGAGAGAGACAAGGCATGTACTGCTCATCCTTGTGGAGTAAGTCCCTTGGTCTACTCTTGGTAGTCTTCCTCGTGCATGCTCCTTAGGACAACTTCCTACAGCGTAGTGTGTTAAGGTCTGTCTCGCAAGGAAGAGGTCCGAGGTCGAATCGTGCCAGGACCAAATTCTCTTTGTGACTAAAAAGGGCCAAGGAAGCTTCCTAGAAGCCTCTAAGGTCCAAGGTGGATCAAGCGCCACTTGGCGGTCACAAGGGGTACCATGTCATCAAAGCTGATGACACTGTCTGGGGTGGCTTGGGGGGAGGCCCCTCCAAGGAATCACTGGGAGCACTGACCAGAGACTATACAAGGCCTCTCATCTGCATGTGATCATGTATCATCTATTACTCTTGAGACTTGGGAGAAAACGAATCCCTTGTTGTCCACGAAGAAAGAGGGTTAAGAACAAGTGCAAGTCTACACTTTGGTGTGTAGCATTACCAGTTGGATGAGAGTTTGGAACTCTCTCTGGCCACGATTGAGACAAGCTAAGTGAGCCTTTTAGTGTGGAAACACCACTGCGTGGGTGATCTCTACTTTGAATGAAATACCAAATGCGGTCGGCGGTTTGCCTGTCGGCGTCGTTTACTCTAGACCGTGCGGAGTGAAACCTTCCAATGTTTTTAAACAAGGCATATGGTGCTTGACTTGCCCACCGTCTCCAACCTTGAGCAACAGTTGTGCATTCGTAGTTTAGAGGTGAAGAAGAATTACGAGTCATTATCTTGAGCAAGATAGCATGTGAAGGAGGTACTCAACCTGGTCTTCACAGACTTGTATGGCTCGAAATAGACCTAGAGTTTGGAGGCTCAAGAGACTTAGGGTTGATGATTTTAGCCGTGATACTACTGTCATGATTTTAGTCGTTACACTACTGTGTACTTCCTTTCTTCCAATGACCGATGCTTTAATAGGTTCAAAGAGTTCAAGGGAATGGTACAGAACCAGATCTTGGAACTCGAGGAGAGAGGGAGCCTTGGAGTAGCAAACATGTGGAACTCAGAGGGCATCAGTTGTGCTGAAGAATGGTTGTTGAATCACTCAAAATGATGAAGTATATGAAGAGCTAGAGCTTGGACAAGTCAGTCCTCTCACAAGCCACACCACTTAGCCATGGAGGCTAAGGCTCATACACTAGAATCCATAATCTCACCCAAGGGAGGAAATCAGCCTAGCAATCAGGCTGACCACTCACACACGACCTAGAGAGCTAGAAAATGCTCTCATGGTGCACTCCTAGTGGTCACATAACCCACAATCCCATGGAGAATCGCGATGTGTCCATGGCCAGGACACAAGGATCTCACCTCATCTAAAAAGGAAAGAGAGGTACCTTTTTCCTAGTTGATACAGTCTAACAAGGCAACCCAAGAATCTAGGACCTTTTAGGGTATTTCTCCCATCAGGTCATCACCCTGGACTTCTTCTTTTTTCCTTTTCTTAGGCTAAGGCATGGAGGAATCGCCCATGGTCATTTAGATATCAGCGGTCGATGATCCTAGAAACTTTGAAAATTCATATCTCCCAATCCGACCGTTGGATCGGCCTAAAACTTGGACCAAAGAAGTTTTGCTATGTCATCTTTTGAATGGAGGAGTTGGATCGACGATCGAAGCAGGCATCTCGTACTTTCCTAGAACTTGCTCTTGTGGACGTGAAACTCAACCGGATGGCTCCTTTACCAGTTCCAGACTTGCAAGAACATCAAGGCGCTTCTTTGCAACCGTGGTAGAGAGTACCTGAGTAAGGAGTTCCAAGCTTACCTTGCAGCAGCTAGACATGAAGGCGCAACACTTTTTGCCATATTCATCATAGTAGAACGTTGTAGTAGAACTTGCAAAGTGAACCATCGTTGAATCGGCGCGTTCCATACTGCAGGTGGCTCGGTTGACCTACGACTTTCGGGCCAAAGCTGTGAATCTGTGGTCTATATCAAGAACTATAGTCCAACCAAGGCCTTATAGCAGATGACGCCATATGAGGTGTGGTTTGGCAAGAAGTCGAGTGTGGCTCATCTTCATACGTTAGGTACCTTGGCGCACATGTATGTGCGAGAGGAGAAGCGGCAAAAATGGGACGTTAAGAGTGCAGAGATACTGATGATCGCCTATGACATGGCATGGAAGGTCTATCACTTCTACGAGAGGCATACCGGCCATGTCATCATTTCCTGGGATGTCATCTTCAACGAGAACAATGTCATCATACCAACATTATTTGTGAGGGTACAAGAGAACCAGTAGATGCCGAGGCAAAGGAGCAGATACCATTCCTGAACCAGTCTCTTTTGACCCTTCCTCTACTATGACAATTGGAGAACCACTCCACACTCCACCGCGCCTTGTGGCTTGCGCTTCTAGAGTTAGCCCCTGGAGCCAACGATCAAGGGTCAAATCCCAGCCTAGTGAGTACTTTTGTTTGTGACCAAAAGAAGGACTGGAAGGTTTTAAGAGATATCTTAGAAGATTTCAAGATCCTTCCCGGTGGCTAGCGCCACTTGGCAATCATAGGGAGCGCCATGTAGGCAAGTCAGATGATGCAATATAGATTGTCCTCAAACTGGCTCATCCAAAGAACCACTACATGCCTAGGCTAAAGGATGACTCTAAAACTATAAGAACCTGTGAATTGCATGTCATTGAGTACAGTTCTTACCTTTGAGACTCCTTAAAGAGTTGTCCACAATGGGAGACACTGAAAAGCTATTGTTTGGCAAATTCCCAGGAGTTTACTCCTTGCACAAAAGTAACTTAGTACAATGCACAAAAATAATCCCCATGAACTGCTCAATGTGGAATCTTAGCTCTTAGGATGATATCACCGATTAGTTGGAATGCCAAGAGTAGTCACCACAAACTATTCTGTCTGAACTTGTTTTCTAGACCATCACCTCATACAACTTAAGACTTCATTATTTGGAGGTAGTCAACGGCTAAGGGGTAAGCAACGGATCTCGCCTTTTAAAACCAGTGCCAGACAATAACCTACATCAGCCTACTTCGGCCTCCGCAAAGCAGAGAAGCAGAGAAACAGAGAAGCAGTATGACAAAAAAACCACGAAGCATACTCTTGTGCAGGTCAATAGAAGGATGTCAAAGTTCACACAGATAGGTATTCCCTTGTAGAAATGGCAATTTGAGAATTTCATGAGGTGATGTGACTATTTGAAGATGTTCTTTGGAGAAGAAGTTAAACGTCCAAAAACCGGTAGTGGATATGAAGAGTCTACAAAAAAATATGGTGCTTTCAATTCTTGTGACATGAGTGCTAGAGTCACAGCATGTCTATCTCCTAGTTATCACACATGTATCTACGAGAAAAGGGCCCATCAGACTCAATTTCAGGTCGACAGCTACAAGTTCTAGGTGTAACTAGATACCTTCTTCGATTGTCAATCCGTCCTTACAAGGTGGCAAATCGTCTACAGTCCAAGTTTCACGCCGATCAAATAGTCAGATTGGAAGATATGAATGTTCAAAGTTTCCGAGGACATGGACCGCCGATGTCTGGATGACCATGAATGACGGTTCCATGGCTTCGCATGGGAAACGGAAAAGGCAAGAGGTCCAGAGTCAAGATCTGATTGGCGAAATACCCAAAAAGGTCCTAGATTCTAGGATTGCCTTGTCAGATTGTACTGACGGGGAAAAGGGTACCTCTCTTTACTTTTAAGGTGTGGTGAGATCCTTCTTTCCTAACTATGGAGACATTGCTATTCTCCATGTGATTGCGGGTTATGTGACCACTAGGAGGGTACCATGAGAAAAGGAGCCATTTGGCTCAGTTTCAGGTCCACAGGAGCAAGTTCCAGGAAAGTACCAAACGCCTGCTCCGATTGTCAATCCAACTTCAACATTGAATAGATCAGGTAGCAAAATGACTATGGTCCAAGTTTGAGGCCGATCCAACGGTCGGATTGGGAGATATGAATTTTCGTAGTTTTCAATGTCATCGACCGCTGATATCCGGGTAACCATGGGCGGTGGCTCTATGCCTTAGCCTGAGAAAAGAAATAGGCAAGAGATCCAGGGTCAGACCTGATGGGAAAAAATCCAAAAAGGTCCTAGATTCTTGGGTTGCCTTGTCAGAGTGTACTGACTAGGAAAGGTACCTCTCCTTGCTTTCTAGGTGAAGTGAGATCCTTGTGTACTAGCCATGGACACATGGCGATTCTCCATGAGATTGTGGGTTATGTAACCACTAAGAGTGTGCCATGAGAGCATTTTCTAGCTCTCTAGGTCGTGTGTGAGTGGTCAGCCTGATTGCTAAGCTGATTTCCTCCCTTGTGTGAGATTATGGACTCTAGTGTGTGAGGCTTAGCCTCCATGGCTAAGAAGTGTGGCTTGTCAGAGGGCTGACTTGCCCAAGCTCTAGCTCTATATGTACTCCATCATTTTGAGTTATTCAACAACCATTCTTCAGCACAAGTGATGCCCTTCCAATCACACATGCTCACTGCTCCAAGGCTCCCTCTCTCCTCCAGATCCAACTTTTGGTATGAGAGCCACGTTCTGCCTCTTTCAGCCAGCACAGGCCGTCACTTTGAGAGTCACGGGTTGGGGTTAGACCTTCACTAGATTTGACAATCAACTACTGGATCTTCAAGTTCAAGAGACACGCTTTCCAACGAGCCCAAGATTGCGAAGATCCAATAGTCAGAATGAGAGTTATGCTCAAAACAAGGTCGGCAAGGGCTACACTCTTCTCTATGAGTAAGACTGTCGCCTTGTGATGACCATAACTCTCTTGTTTCTTTGTCAAATTTGAAAAGTGGCACATCTGAGTTGTATTATTTTTCCTAAGCTTTACATTGGTGTAAATGTTCTTACATTCCATTGATTCTTTTGGGAGAAATGCCGTTTACAAGCAGGCCGGTCTGAGTTGAAATTTGACCAGAAGCATACCCTGTTTTCAAGAGGGCATATCTTTCAAAATCCCCTATTGATGCCCCTGTTTTATGGATCGATCTTAAAGGTTTTGAGCTGAATAGTCCAGTGGTGGGCTCCATTGATCCAAGTTCCTCGTCTGCTGGCATCTAAAGTCCATTTTCTCTCAGACAGATTTGTGGCAGAAGCAATAGCAAAAGCAGGGGTAGCGCCGCCATCCAAGGGCAGCAGCTGGGGTTGTAACAGCAGCCCAGCCTTTGGACAGGCTGGAAGGATGCGCCAACTTCACGTTTTGAAAGATCCGTACCTGCCTCTTTTTGGAGGACAGGGGCTTGTGGGAGAGGGTGAGCGGCGACGAGCCGGCTCTAGTTCCACAGGCAAAAGGCAGTACCACAGCACAGGTCATTGCGGGGAAGATGCCGCAAAAGGATGCAGCTGATGCTGGTTCATCTACAGCTATACCAGCGGCATATGAGGATTAGAAGAAGAAGGACAGGCACGCCTATAGGTTGCTTGTAAACACCATCTCCAACCCGCATCTTCAGTACATGAGTGAAAAGGCTACTGCAAAGGAGGGGTGGGACACGTTGTACAAGAACTATGAGAGCAAGGATCATGCATTCCTCATGCTTTTGGAGGAAAACATGATGGTACTGAAAACGCAGGGTGGTGAAGAGATGGTGGCGTATCTGGACAGGGCAAAGAAGGTGGCGAAGCAGCTAAGAGCGGCCGGCAACCCTGTGGAAGAGACGTGCTCCATCCTCCTCTTGCTGAGGGGACTTCCAACCAGCTACAATACGGTGCGAGAGACGCTCGAGTGTCAGCCAACTCTCGACCTCGACCTCATCTGCACACACCTGGTGCAGGTGGAATTGCGTTGCAATGCAGGAAAACGCAATGGCGGCAGTAGTACAGAAGCAGCTTTTGTGGCCACGAGCTCTCACAACCAGCAACAGTCTCAGCAGTCTGGACAGTAGAAAGGCAGAAAGTAAGGCAAATACCACTACTACCAGAAAGAAGAAAACTACAAAAAGGAGTATTTCAAGCTCAAGAGGGACCAGAAGGAGCAGCAGCTGCAGCAACAACAACAATAAAAGTTGCAGCAGCAGTACCAGCAGTCACAGCAGCGTCAGTTATAGCAGCAGCAGCAGCAACAAAACGAGGCTGGTGTGCGCCACTTTGGCAACATGAATGTGGCCAAGGACGTACACGATCGTCTCTTCATGGTGAAGTCTGAGATGTCGTAGGTGGAGAAGGCGGATCTCGCATGATACAAGGACTCAGGATGTACCAAGAGCCTCACACATGTTGGGAAAGGAGTCATCCGGCTCAGTTTCGGGTCCACAAGAGCAAGTTCCAGGAAGCTACCAGATGCCTACTCCGATCGTCGATCCGACTTCACCATTGGAAAGATCAGGTGGCAAATTGTCTACGGTCCAAGTTTGAGGTCGATCCAACGGTCGGATGGGGAGATATGAATTTTCGAAGTTTCGGGGGTCATGGACCGTCGATGTCTGGGTGGGCATGGGTGATGGCTCCATGCCTTAGCCTGAGAAAAGAAAAAAGGCAAGAGGTCCAGGGTCAAGACCTGATGGGAGAAAAATCCAAAAAGGTCCTTGGTCTTAGGATTGCCTTGTCAGAGTGTGCTGACTAGGATAAAGGTACCTCTCCTTACTTTTTAGGTGAGGTGAGATCTTTGTGTGCTAGCCATGGACACATGGCGATTCTCCATGGGTTTGTGGGTTATGTGACCACTAGGAGTGTGCCATGAGAGCATTCTCTAGCTCTCTAGGTCGTGTGTGAGTGGTCAGCCTGATTGCGAGGCTGATTTCCTCCCTTGTGTGAGATTATGGATTCTAGTGTGTGAGCCTTAGCCTCCATGGCTAAGTGGTGTGGCTTGTGAGAGGGCTGACTTGCCCAAGCTCTAGCTCTATATGTACTCCATCATTTTGAGTGATTGAACAACCATTCTTCAGCACAAGTGATGCCCTTTCAGTCCCACATGCTCGCTGCTCCAAGGCTCCCTCTCTCCTCCAGATCCAACATTTGGTATCAGAGCCAAGTTCTGCCACTTTTAGCCAGAACAGGCCGTCACTTTGAGAGTGACGGGTTGGGGTGAAACTTTCACCAAATTTGACGATCGACCACTGGATCTTCAAGTTCAGAAGACAAGCTTTCCAACGAGCCCAAGATCGCGAAGATCCAACGGTCGGATTGAGAGTTATGCTCAAAACGAGGTCGGCCAGGGCTACACTCTTCTCTATGAGTAAGACTGTCGCCTTGTGATGACCATAACTCTCTCGTTTCTTTGTCAAATTTAAAAAGTGGCACATGCGAATTGTAGTATTTTTCCTAAGCTTTCCATTGGTGCAAAAATATTTGCATTCCATCGATTCGTTTGGGAGAAACGCCGTTTACAAGCTGGCTGGCCTGAGTTGGAGTAGGAGCAGAAGCATACCCTGTTTTCAAGAGGGCATATCTTTTGAAATCCCCTGTTGATGACCCTGTTTTATGGGTCGATCTGAAAGGTTTTGAGCTGAATTTTCCAGTGGTGGGCTCAGTTTTTTAAAATTCCCAGTCTGCTGGCATCTACAGTCCATTTTCTGTCAGACAGATTTCTGGCAGAAGCAGCAGCAGAAGCAGGGGTAGCGCCGCCATCCAAGGGCAGCGCTGAGCATCACCAAGGCTCAAAATGGCAGCAGCTGGCGTTGTGACAGCAGCCCAGCCTTTGGAGAGGCTGGAGGGACGCGCCAACTTCACGTTTTGGAAGATCCGTACCCGCCTCCTTTTGGAGGAGAGGGGCTTGTGGGAGGTGGTGAGCGGCGACGAGCCGGCTCCAGTTCCGCAGGCAAAAGGCATCACCGCAGCACAGGTGGTGGCGGGGAAGACGCCGCAAAAGGGTGCAGCTGATGCGGGTTCTTCTGCAGCTGTACCAGCGACGTATGAGGAGTGGAAGAAGAAGGACAGGCAGGCCTATAGGTTGCTTGTCAACACCATCTCCAACCCGCATCTTCAGTACGTGAGTGACAAGGCTACTGCAAAGGAGGGGTGGGACACATTGTGCAAGAAGTATGAGAGCAAGGATCCTGCATTCCTCATGCTTTTGGAGGAAAAGATGATGGCGCTGAAAATGCAGGGTGGTNGTGCGAGAGACGCTGGAGTGCCAGCCAACTCTCGACCTCGATTTCATCTGCACACACCTGGTGCAGGTGGAATTGCGTCGCAATGCAGCAAAGCGCAATGGCGGCGGCAGCAGTGAAGCAGCTTTTGTAGCCACAAGCTCACGCAACCAGCAGCAGCAGTCTGGGCAGCAAAGAGGCAAGAAGAAAGGCAAATGCCACTACTGCCAGAAAGAGGGACACTACAAGAAGGAGTGTTTCAAACTCAAGAGGGACCAGAAGGAGCAGCAGCAGCAGCAGCAGCAAAAGCAGACGTCTCCACAGCAGCAACAGCAGCAGTCACAGCAGCGTCAGCAACAGCAGCAACAGCAGAACCAGGCAGGAGTACGCCACTTTGGCAACATGTACGTGGCGAAGGAGGTGCGCGACCGTCTCTTCATGGCGAAGTCTGACATGTCGCAGATGGAGAAGGCGGATCTCGCATGGTACAAGGACTCAGGGTGTACCAAGAGCCTGACGCACCACAAGGAGTGGTTCACACAGCTGCTGTCCATCCCTCCCCGTCCTATTGCAATGGGTGATGATCGTATGGTGTATGCTGAGGGGATTGGGATTGTGGAGATGTGGTTGGAGACCCCACGTGGCATTGAAGTGGGAGTGTTCCATGGCGTGCTGTATGTACCTAATGCTGCATTCAACCTCCTCTCAGTCTCCTCTCTCACAAACACAGGACTGCGCGTCGTCTTCGATGATGACTATGGCTACATCCTCAACAAGGATACAGGAGAGGAGTTGGCCAGGTCGGTGAAGGAGGGCGACATGTACCGCCTGCTGGGGGCGACCAAGATCCCGCGTGAGCAGAGTCTTGCAGCAGTGGTGCAGGCGACAGATGGCGAGATCTGGCATGCGCGCTACGGCCACATCGGCATGCGCGCCTTGCAGCAGCTTCAAGCAAAGCAGATGGTGCGTGACCTGCCTACCATCTCTAACTTTGAGCAGCAGTTGTGCATCGGCTGTTTGGAGGGGAAGCAGCACCGGGAGGCGTTCTCTGGAGCAGGAGAGCGTGCAAAGGAGGTGCTGGAGCTGGTCCACACAGACTTGTGTGGGCCAATGCAGACCCAGAGCTTTGGAGGCTCTAGGTATTTTCTGACCTTCATTGATGATTTCAGCCGCTACACTGCTGTGTACTTCCTTCCTTCCAAGGACCAGTGCTTTGACAGGTTCAAGGAGTTCAAGGCCATGGTGGAGAACCAGACTGGCAAGAAGATCAAGGCGCTGCGCAGCGATCGCGGTGGAGAGTACCTGAGCAAGGAGTTCCAGGACTACCTCGCAGCAGCTGGCATCAAGGCGCAGCGTACCGCGCCGTACTCGCCGCAGCAGAATGGTGTAGCAGAACGCGCCAACCGCACCATCGTTGAGTCGGCGCGCTCCATGCTGCACGCGGCGCGGCTGACCTACGACTTCTGGGCCGAAGCCGTGAGCACTGCGGTCTACATCAAGAATCGCAGTCCCACCAAGGCGCTGGAGCAGATGACACCGTACGAGGCGTGGTTCGGCAAGAAGCCGAGCGTGGGTCNGCAGCCTGGCGCACATGCACGTGCCCAAGGAGAAGCGGCAGAAATGGGATGCAAAGAGTGCGCAGATGCTGATGATTGGCTACGACGTGGCAAGCAAGGCCTATCGCCTCTACGAGAGGGATACAGGCCACGTCATTATCTCCAGGGATGTCGTCTTCAACGAGAGCAACGTCATCGGTACCAACATTCTCTGTGAAGAGGCAACAGAACCAGCAGCTGACGAGGCAGTGGGAGCAGAAATCCTTCCTGACCCAGTCTCTCCCGATCCTTCCTCTACTGTGACAGAAGGAGAATCACTCTACTCTCCCATGTCTGATGCAGCAGATACAGCAGCCTCATCGGCAGAAGCAGAGGAGGGAGATGCAGCACCACCAGCAGCAGCAGTTGTACCAGCAGCACCGCGCCAGCCGCCCGCTAACGCTCCAGCACCAGGTCGCAGGTACCCTCTCAGGGTGCGTTACAAGCCTGGTGAACGCGGCCATTTCTGGATGCTGCAGAAACCAGAACAGATGAACGTCGCAGTTGCAGCAGATTCAGATGAGCCAACGTCATACAAGGAGGCCATGGCTGCACCAGATGCAGCAGATTGGGCGCAAGCCGTGCAGCAGGAGATACAGTCGCAGCTGGACAATGGCACGTGGGAGCTGACTGAGCGTCCACCTGGACGCAAGGTGATCAAGTGCAAGTGGGTGTTCAAGAAGAAGCGGGGAGCAGATGGCAATCTGGAAAAGTACAAGGCAAGGCTGGTCGCCAAGGGCTACTCACAGCAGGAGGGCATCGACTACACAGAAACCTTTGCTCCTGTTGCAAAGTTTGCCTCTGTGCGCACGCTCCTCTCTTATGCAGCAGCTGAGGACTTCGAGGTTCACCACATGGATGTCAAGACCGCATTCTTGAATGGTGACTTGGAGGAGGAGATCTACATGGAGCAGCCGGAGGGGTTCGTCATGGATGGCCAGGAGCACCTGGTTTGCAAGCTGCAGAAGTCGTTGTACGGCCTCAAGCAAGCGTCGCGTGCTTGGAACCAGAAGTTGGATGCGGCACTGCAGTGCATGGGGTTTGAGCGCAGCGAGTGTGACTACAGCGTGTACCGCTGGCAGCATGAGTATGAGATCCTCATCATCATCGTCTATGTGGATGACATGCTCCTCCTTTCCAACAGCATGTCTGCACTGCAGGAGTTCAAGGAGGCCATGCAAGAGCGCTTCCAGATGTCTGATCTCGGGGAGGCGTCATACTTCCTCGGTATCCAGATCACGCATGACCGAAAATCACGCTCTCTCTCGCTGCAGCAGAGTCGCTACATCAAGGACGTCCTACAGCGTTTCGGCATGGCAGAGGCCAAACCCATCGGCACGCCGCTAGAGACGCGGCAGTACCTCGTGAGCTTCAGTGGAGAAGCAGATGCAGCTGAGCGGCAGAAGTACCAGAGCACCGTCGGCAGTCTCATGTACCTGATGGTGGCAACCAGGCCGGACCTCGCACAGGCTGTGAGCGCTGTGAGCCAGCACATGGCTAACCCCGGCCCTGAGCACCAGAAGGCAGTGAAGCGGATCTTCCGCTACCTTGCTGGAACCGCCAACATCGGCATCACCTACAACGGCAACGACAACAGCATCATCGGTTACACAGACGCAGATTGGGCTTCAAACCCTGAGACTCGCAAGTCCATCTCTGGACATGTGTTTCTCATGAATGGAGGTGCCATCAGCTGGTGCAGCAAGCGGCAGGTGGTCGTGGCCACCTCCAGCACAGAAGCTGAGTACGTCTCTCTCAGCTTTGGAGCCAAGGAAGCAGTTTGGCTCCAGCGTCTCATGGCAGAGATGAGTGGGAGTGCAGCAGTTCCTGTTCCCATGCGCGTCGACAACCAGAGCGCTATTGCACTCGCCAAGAATCCCGAGCACCATGCTCGCACCAAGCACATTGACATCGCCTATCACTTCATCAGGCACATGGTGCAGGAGGGTGCTATCAAGCTGGAGTTTACTCCAACCAGCAAGCAGGTCGCTGATTTCTGCACCAAGCCAGTGACCCGTGAGAAGCAGCAGTTCTGCATGAAGGCATGTGGACTCAGCCCACTCTGACTGCGGCAAAGTGGGAGATTGTTGGGAAAGGAGCCATCCGGCTCAGTTTCGGGTCCACAAGAGCAAGTTCCAGGAAGCTACCAGATGCCTACTCCGATCGTCGATC
>SZWC01023378.1:4524-19625 GCA_023375785.1 Penium margaritaceum | reverse complement strand
GGAGAAATATCCAAAAAGGTCCTTGGTCTTAGGATTGCCTTGTCAGAGTGTGCTGACTAGGATAAAGGTACCTCTCCTTACTTTTTAGGTGAGGTGAGATCCTTGTGTGCTAGCCATGGACACATGGCGATTCTCCATGGGTTTGTGGGTTATGTGACCACTAGGAGTGTGCCATGAGAGCATTCTCTAGCTCTCTAGGTCGTGTGTGAGTGGTCAGCCTGATTGCTAGGCTGATTTCCTCCCTTGTGTGAGATTATGGATTCTAGTGTGTGAGCCTTAGCCTCCATGGCTAAGTGGTGTGGCTTGTGAGAGGGCTGACTTGCCCAAGCTCTAGCTCTATATGTACTCCATCATTTTGAGTGATTGAACAACCATTCTTCAGCACAAGTGATGCCCTTTCAGTCCCACATGCTCGCTGCTCCAAGGCTCCCTCTCTCCTCCAGATCCAACAACACATCACAAGGAGTGGTTTAGACAGCTGTTGTCCATCCCTCCTCGTGCTATCGCTATGGGTGATGATTGGGTGGTGTACGCTGAGGAGATTGGGATTATACACATGTGGTTGGAGATCCCACGTGTCATTGAAGTAGGAGTGTTCCATAGCGTGCTGTATGTACCTGAGGCTGCATTCAACCTCCTCTCAGTCTCCTCTCTTACAAACACAATACTGCGCGTCATCTTCGATGATGACTATGGCTACATCCTCAACAAGGATACAGGAGAGGAATTGGCCAGGTCGGTCAAGGAGGACGACATGTACCGCCTGCTGGGGGCAACCAAGATTCTGTGTGAGCAGAATTTTACAACAGTGGTACAGGCGACAGATGGCAAGATCGAGCATGCGCGCTAAGGCCACATCGGCATGCGCGCCTCAGAGCCACTTCAAACAAAGCAGATGGTGCATGACTTGCCCACCATCTCTAACTTCGAGCAGCAGTTGTGCATCGGCTGTTCGTAGGGGAAGTAGTATCGCAAGGCGTTCTCTAGAGCAGGAGAGCGCGCAAAGGAGGTACTAGAGCTGGTCCACACAGACTTGTCTGGCCCGATGCAGACCCAGAGCTTTGGTGGCTCTAGGTATTTTCTCACCTTCATTGATGATTTCAGCCGTTACACTACTGTGTACTTCCTTTCCTCCAAGGACTAGTGCTTTGACAGGTTCAAGGAGTTCAAGGCCATGGTGGAGAACCAGACTGGCAAGAAAATCAAGGCGCTACACAGCGACTGTAGTGGAGAGTACCTGAGCAAGGAGTTCCAGGACTACCTCGCATTAGAATCCATCAAGGCGCAACGCACTGTGCCATACTTGGTATAGCAGAACGGCGTAGCAGAACGTGCCAACCGCACCATCGTTGAGTCGGTACGCTCCATGTTGCACGCGACTCGGCTCACCTACGACTTTTAGGCGGAAATAATAAACATTGCGGTATACATCAAGAACCGCAGTCCAACCAAGGCCCTGGAGCAGATGACGCCGTACAAGGCGTGGTTTGGTAAGAAGTCGAGCGTTGGTCATCTTCGTACATTTGGCAGCTTGGCGCACATGCACGTGCCAAAGGAGAAGCGACAAAAGTGGGATGCTAAGAGTGCGCACATGCTGATGATTGGCTACGATGTGGCAAGCAAGGCGTATCGCCTCTACGAGAGAGATACAAGCCACGTCATCTTCTTCAGGGGTGTCGTCTTCAACAAGAGCAACGTCATCGGAACCAGAATTGTGTGTAAACAGGCAGCAAAACCAGCAGTCGGAGCAGATTCAGATTAGCCCACGTAATACAAGCAGGCCATTGCTACATCGGATGCAGCAGATAAGGCCGAAGCCGTACAGCAGGAGATACTGTCGTTGCTGGACAACGGCACGTGGGAGCTTACTGAGCGTCCACCTGGAAGTAAGGTGATCAACTGCAAGTGGGTGTTCAAGAAGAAGCGAGGAGCACATGGTAACCTGGAAAAGTACAAAGCAAGGTTGATTGCCAAGGGCTACTCGCAGCAAGAGGGCAACGACTACAGACAAACGTTAGCCCCTATTGCAAAGTTTAACTCTGTGCGCACGCTCTTCTCTTATGCAGCAGCTGAGGACTTTGAGGTTCACCACATGGATGTCAAGACGGCATTCTTGAATGGTGACTTGGATGAGGAGATCTACATGGAGCAGCCGGAGGGGTTCGTCATGGATGGCAAAAAGCACCTGGTTTGCAAGCTATAGAAGTCGCTGTACGACATCAAGCAAGCATCGCGTGCTTGAAACCAGAAGTTGGATGCGGCATTGCAGTGCATGGGGTTTGAGCGCAGTGACTGTGACTACAACATCTATCGCTGGCAGCATGGTCATGAGGTAATCATCATCATCGTCTATGTGGATGACATGCTCCTCCTTTCCACCAGCATTTCTGCACTGCAGGAGTTCAAGGAAGCCATGCAGGAGCGCTTCCAGATGTCTGATCTCGGGAAGGCATCATACTTCCTCGGTATCCAGATCACGCATGACCGCAAATCACGCTCTCTCTTATTGCAGCAGAGTCGCTACATCAATGATGTTTTGCAGCAGTTTGGCATGGTCGAGGCAAAACCCAACGACACGATGCTGGAGATGCAGCAGTACCTCATGAGCTTCAATGGGGAAGCAAATGCAACAGAGCAGCAGAAGTACCATAGCGCCGTCGACAGCCTCATGTATGTGATGGTAGAAACCAGGCCGGACCTCGCAAAGGCTGTTAGTGTTGTGAGCGACCACATGGCAAACTTCGAATCTGAGCACCAGAAGGCAGTGAAGCGGATCTTTCACTACCTTGCTGGAACCATCAACATTGGCATCACCTATAATGGCAACGACAACAGCATCATCGGCTACACAGATGCAGATTGGGCTTCAAACCCTGAGAACCGCAAGTCCATCTTTGGGTAGGTGTTCCTCATGAATGGTGGGCCATCAGCTGGTGCAGCAAGCGGCAAGTGGTAGTGGCTATCTCACGTATGGAAGCTGAGTACGTCTCTCTCAGCTTTGGAGCCAAGGAAGCAGTTTGGCTTCAGCGTCTCATGGCAGAGATGAGTGGGAGTGCAGAAATTCCAGTTCCTGTGCACGTCGAGAACCAGAGTGCAATCGCACTCCCAAAGAATCCTGAGCACCATGCACGCACCAAGCACGTTGATATTGCATATCATTTTGTCAGGCATATGGTGCAGGACGGTGCAATCAAGTTGCAGTTTACTCCAACTTGCAAGCAGGTCGCTGATTTTTCCACCAAGCCAGTGACCCGTGAGAAACAACAGTTCTGCATAATAGCATGTGGACTCGGCCCACTCTGACTACGGCAAAGTGGGAGATTGTTGGAAAATGAGCCCTCCGGCTCAGTTTCACGTCCACAGGAGCAAGTTCTAGGAAAGTACCAAATGCCTGCTCCGATTGTCAATCTGAGTCGAGCATTGAAAAGATCAGGTTGCAAAACGTCTATGGTCAAAGTTTGAGGCCAATCCAACGGTTGGATTGGGAGATATGAATTTTCGTAGTTTCCGGGGTCATCGACCGCCGATATCTTGGTGACCATGGGCGATGGCTCCATGCCATAGCCTGCGAAAAGAAATAGGCAAGAGATCCAGGGTCAAGACCTGATGGGAGAAATATCCAAAAAGTTCCTAGATTCTTGGGTTGCCTTGTCATAGTGTGCTGACTAGGAAAAAGGTACCTCTCCTTACTTTTTAGATGAGGTCAGATCCTTGTGTGCTAGCCATGGACACATGGCGATTCTCCATGAGATTGTGGGTTATGTAACCACTAGGAGTGTGCCATAAGAGCATTTTCTTGCTCTCTAGGTCGTGTGTGAGTGGTCAGCCTGATATCTTGGCTGATTTCCTCCCTTGTGTGAGATTATGGACTCTAGTGTGTGAGCCTTAGCCTCCATGGCTAAGGTGGTGTGGCTTGTGAGGGGGCTGACTTGCCCAAGCTCTAGCTCTATATGTACTCCATCATTTTGAGTGATTCAACAACCATTCTTCAGCACAAGTGATGCCCTTCCAATCACACATGCTCACTGCTCCAAGTCTCCCTCTCTCCTCCAGATCCAACTAAGACCTGATGGATGAAATATCCAAAAAGGTCCTAGATTCTAAGATTGCCTTATCAGATTGTACTGACGGGGAAAAGGGTACCTCTCTTTATATTTTAGGTGATGTGAGATCCCTCTCTCCTAGCTATGGAAAATTTGCTATTCTCCATGTGATTGCGGGTTATATGACCAGTAGGAATGCATCATGAAAAAACTCTCTAGCTCTCTAGGTTATGTGTTGTCAACTTGCGTGAGACGACGGTCTAGAAAATGGGTTCCGATATAATGGTTCCCGCCGATCACTCTTGGTATTGCAACCATGAGATGATATGACCCTCAGAGCCAAGGTTCTTGAGTGAGCAGTTCATAGGAATCACTTCTTTGCATTGTATCCTTAGTATCTAGTCACTTTTTTGCAAGGAGCGAAGTCCTGGGCCTTAGACAAACCAATGTGTCTTTAGTGCCTGCGTCTGGTGGAGGAGTCTCAAATGTAAGAACCGTGCTCAATGACAAGCAACTGATAAGTTCTTATAGTCCTAGAGCCAGCCTCTAGCCTATGCGCGTAGTGGCTCCTTGCATGAGCCACTTCGGGGGATATCTGGATTGCGTCATCCCACCTGCCTACATGGTGCTCCTTGTGACCGCCAAGTGGCGTCAATCACCAAGAAGGATCTTAGAATATTCTAAGATGTCTCTTAGAACCTTCCTGTCCCCCTTTTGGTCGCAAAGAAAAATAGTCACTAGGCTTGCATTTGACCTAGTGCTTTGTTGCTCCAGGAATGTCTAAGCCACAAGGGGTTGTTTTAGGTAGTATTTGGTGGCTATAACATCCAGATTAGACCAAGGGGACTTGCTCCAAAGGAGTAGTGCATGCCTTGACTATCTGGACCAGACTAAGGGGATTTACTCCAAGGGAGTAGTGCATGCCTAGTCCGTCGTGTACCTGTCTAAATATCAGTCATAAGCAAGGTGCATATCTGGTCAACACTAAGCTGCTTCTATTGCTCCTTCTTACCACGCCTTCCAAGCGTGGCTGCCTGAGTGAGATTCACAAGGTAGCAAGCAGTTCTTGCAGCTTCAGCCCAGAAGCGAGGTGGGAGTTTGGCGTCGAAGAGTATGCTTCGTGTCATGCCAAGGACAGTCTGGTTCATCCGCTCGGCAACGCCATTAATCTGGGGGGTGTGAAGCGTGGTGGTCTGGTGATTCATGCCGTGTTTGCTCAACCAGCTTTTGAATGCCTCGTACTCACCACCGTTGTTTGTGTACAGTACCTTCACCTTGTTGCTTGTCCGCCGCTCTATCATCGCGATGAATTCTGGAAGCTTTTCCTTGACCTCTCCTCTTGTCTTGAGGAAGTAGATCCATATCTTGCGACTGTCGTCATCAATAAAAGTCAAGAAATAATTGCTGCGGCCATTCGAAGGGATGTGGAATGGTCCGCACATAAAAAGTGAATCAGGTCAAAGTTTACTGCCACACGTTGCCGATTACGCTCAAAAAGCTTTCTCTTTGTCTTTCCTTGAATGGATAGCTCATATAGCTTTTTCCATTTTCCCTCATCCTTGGCCTTCCATCCCTCCATCCCATAAACCACTTTGTGCTACTACATAACTTGCATTATGCTATCGGACACATGGCCAAACCGCTTGTGCCACAGCTCAGCATCTGTGTTGGTGGTGTAGGCTGCCATGGTAACAGCTTGTCGTGCAACATCAGGATATGCTGAAATATTAGCCTCACTATCGTTGCAATACATGGCCTCGTTCCGCACGTACTCGGATACTGCTTCATACGTCAAATCCTCCTCCTTCTAACCGCCAAAGATGGTGATCAGAGGACCCCAGCTTTTAGGTAGCCATGAGGAGGATCATGACCTGCATGTTGGTGTCAATTTCCCAGTTTGTTTACGTCACTTGCTGCAGCAATCCTTCAAACAGCAACAAGAAGTCCGGAATCAACTCTCCCTTGCTCACCCTCATCGAAATCAACATTCGAAGGATGAACAGGTGATTTGCAAGAGCGGTTGATTAGAGTACACGTACAAGCTTCTCATAAACCTTTGATTAGTGTGTGATACCTTGGAGGTGGACATGCTATGACTCATGCACTAATGTCACAAGAATCGCATGCTGTCATTTTTTACACTCTATGCTTCATATCCAGGGTCGGTTTTGGGAGGTTCAACCTCCTCTCCAAGGAACATTTTCAAGTAGCCACGCATCCTCATGACAATCTTAAGTTACCATCCACACAAGGGAAAACCAAACCTTATCAACTTTGACATCCCACCATTGACCTGCTCAAGAATGAGCGTTACAGGTGTTGTCATACTCCTCTGCTTCCTTGAGGCCGATGTAGGCTGATGTAGGCTGTTTCCTGCTACAGACCTAGAAGGTGCAGATCCATCACTTACCCCTTTAGCTGTAGATCGCCTGCAAAAAGAGAAGAATGTACACTAGCGAACCCATGGTCGTGCCTCCAAGGGTAGAGCTTATCCTTGGCCCTTGTTCGCTAAGTGCCAGTACCCGCCGTTGGAGCTGATGGAGTAGATGGAGCAGATGGAGCTGATGGAACTGATGCGCGCTCTAAGAGAGAAAGGGCGAGAGAGTGCGCAGAGGCATACCTTACAATTAGTCAGTGTAGGCCTATAACCCTTTGTCAATCTGCCTGAGGCGACGATCTAGAAAACGGGTTCCGACACAATGATTCCCGCCGACCGCTCTTAATATTGCAACCAAGAGATTATATCACCCTTAGAGCCAAGGTTCTACACTGAGCAATTCATAGAAATCACTTCCTTACACTCTGTCCTTAGCACTTGGTCACTTTCGCGGAAGGAGCAAACTCTTGGGGCTTAGACTAACCAATGCTTCTTTAGTATCTGCCTCTGGTGGACAACGCTGTGAGGTGTCTCAAAGGTAAGAACTCTGCTCAATGACAGGCAACTGATAGGTTTTTATAGTCCTAGAGCCAGCCTCTAGCCTATGTGTGTAGTGGCTGCTTGGATGAGCCATTTTGGGGACAATCTGGATTACGGCATCCCTCTTGCCTACATGGCGCTTCCTGTGACCGCCAAGTGGCCCGAACTACCAGGTAGGACCTTGGAATGTTCTAAGATGTCTTTTAGAACCTTCCCGTCTCCTTTTCGGTCACAAAGAAAATTAGTCACCGGGCTGGGATTCGACCCAGTGACCTCTCGCTTCAGAGACTAACTCTAGAATATCTTAGCCACAAGGAGTTGTCATAGGTAGTATTTGCTGGCTATACTATCCAGATTAGACCAAGGGGACTCGCTCCAAAGGACCAGTGCATGCCTTGTCTATCTAGACCAGACTTAGGGGTCTTATTCCAAAGGAACAATGCATGCCTAGTCCGTCCTGTGCCTGTCCAAATATCAGCCATGGACAAGGAGCATATGAGGTCAACATGTGTAAGGGGTTGGCCTGATTGCTAGAGTAATTTCCTCACTTGTGTGAGATTATGGATCCTAGTGTATGAGCGTTAGCCTCCATGGCTAAGTGGAGTGGCTTGTGAGAGGACTCATTTGTCCAAGCTCTAACTCTATATGTACTCCATCATTTTAAACAATTTAATAATCATTTTCTAGCACAACTGATTCCCTTTCATTCCCACATGTTTATTGTTCCAATGCCCCTTTGTCCTCTAGTTCCAATTCTTGGTACTAACGCTTTAGAGCCAAGTTTTGCCACGTGTAGCCAGTACAGGCCATCACTTGGAGTGTGACAGGTTAGGGTAGACCTTCCATCAAATTTAACAATCTAGCACAAGAACTTCTAGTTTGCAAATCAAGATTTCCAACGAGCCCAAGATTACAAAGATCCAATAGTAGGATTGGAAATTATACTCAAAACGATGTCAACAAGGGCTACACTCTTCTCTCTAAGTAAGACTATCTACATGTGATGACTATAACTCTATCATTTCTTTGGCAGATCTAAAACGTAGCACATGCAAATTTAAGCATTTATCTCAAGCTTTTTTTTAATGCAAGAAAATTGTATTCCACTTGTACGTTTGGGAGAAACATTGTTTACAAGCTGACTTGTATGAGCTGGAGTAAGAGCAGTAGCATACCCTGTTTAAAAACGGGTATATCTCTTAAATATCCCTACGTATGATCCTATTTGAAGGGTCGACCCAAAAGGTTTTGAGTTGACTTTTCTAGTGGTGCGCTTGGTTCCTCCAAATTCCTAGTCCACTGGCCTCCATAGTTTATTTTCCGTCAGGCAGATTTCTGGTAAAAGCAGCAGCTCAAGCAAGAGTAGCGCCATCACTCAAGGGCAGTGTTCAGCATCACCAAAGCTCAAAATGGTGGCAGCATGTGTGATCAAAGCAGTCCAAATCTTGGACAGGGCGGAAGGGCACTCCAATTTCATGTTTTGGAAGATCCGTACCCAGCTCTTTTCGGAGGAGAGGGGCTTATGGGAGGTGGTGAGCGAGGACGAGCACATTCCTATTCCACATGCAAAAAGCACCACCGCAGTGCAGGTGGCAGCGGAGAAGACGCTATAGAAAGGTATCGCATATGTACGTTCATCTACTACTACAACAGCAGAATATGAGGAAGCACGCTTACAGGTTGCTTGTCAACACCATCTCAAACTCGAAGGCTCTTGTGAATACCATGTCAAATACGCATCTTGTCAACCTGCCTAAGGGGACAGTCTAGAAAACAGGTTCCGACAGAATGGTTCCCGTCGACTGCTCTTGATATTGTAACCCAGAGATGATATCACCCTCACAGCCAAGGTTCTACACTTAGTTCTTCATAGGAATCACTTCCTTACACTGGGTCCTTGTTGGATCTGGAGGAGAAAGGGAGCCAAAGAGCAGTGAGCATGTGTATAACGGCACTCTAACAGCTGATATCATCAATGAAGGTCAGGAAATACCTAGAGCCTCCAAAGCTCTGGGTCTGCATCGGTCCGCACAAGTCCATGTGGACCAGCTTCAACACCTCCTTCGCACCCTACCCTGCTCCAGAGAATTCCTCCCGGTGCTGCTTCCCCTCCAAACAGCCGATGCACAACTGCTTCTCAAAGTTAGAAATGGTAGGCAAGTCCCGCACTATCTGATTTGCTTGAAGCCGCTGCAAGGCGTGCATGCCGATGTGGCCGTAGCGCGCATGCCACATCTCGCCATCTGTTGCCTGCACCAGTGTTGTAAGACTTTGCTCGCGCGGGATCTTAGTCGGCCTAAGCAGGCGGTACATGTCGCCCTCCTTCACCGACCAGGCCAACTCATCTCCTGTATCCTTGTTGAGGATGTAGCCACACTCATCATTGAAGACGACCCGTAGTCTTGTGTTTGTAAGAGGAGACTGAGAGGAGATTGAATGTAGCATTAGGTACATATAGCACGCTATGGAACACTCTCACTTCAATGCCACGTGGGGTCTCCAACCACATCTCCACAATCCTAATTCCCGCAGCATACACCAACCGATCATCATCGATAGCGATAGGACGAGCAGGGATGGACAAAAGCTGAGTAAACCACTCCTTGTTATGTGTGAGGCTCTTGGTACATCCTCAGTCCTTGTACCATGCAAGATCTGCCTTCTCCATCTGCGACATGTCAGACTTTGCCATGAAGAGACGGTCGCGTACCTCCTTGGCGATATTCATGTTGCCAAAGTGGCGCACACCAGCCTGGTTTTGCTGCTACTGCTGCTGCTGACGCTATTGTGAGTGCTGCTGCTCCTGCAACTTTTGCTGCTGCTGCTACAATGACTACTGTTGCTGCTGGTCCTTCTGGTCCCTCCTGAGCTTGAAACACTCCTTTCTATAGTGTCCCTCTTTCTGGCAGTACTGGCATTTGACTTTCTCTGCCTTTCTGCTGCCCAGACTGCTGCTCCTGCTGCTGGTTGCGTGAGCTCGTGGTCACAAAAGCTACTTCATTGCTGCCGTCGCCATTGCGCTTTGCAACATTGCGACCCAATTCCACCTTCACCAGGTGTGTGCAGATGAAATCGAGGTTGAGAGTTGGCTAGCACTCCAATGTCTCTCACACCGTGTCGTAGCTGGTAAGGAGTCCCCACAACAAGAGGAGGATGAAGCGCGTCTCTTCCACACGGTTACCGGCCGCTCTCAAGTGCTTCGCCAGCTCCTTTGCCCTGTCCACATACGCTTCCATCCTTTCACCACCCTGCATTTTCAGCGCCATCATCGTTTCCTCCAAAAGCATGAGGAATGCAAGATCCTTACTCTCATACTTCTTGCACAATATGTCCTAACCCTCCTTTGGAGTAGCCTTGTCACTCACGTACTGAAGATGCGGGTTGGAGTTGGTGTTGACAAGCAACCTATATGCCTGCCGGTCCTTCTTCTTCCACTCCTCATACGCCGCTGGTACAGCTGCAAAAGAACCCGCATCAGCTGCACCCTTTTGCGGTGTCTTCCTCGCCACCACCTGCGCACCGGTGATGCCTTTCGCCTGTGGATTTGCAGCCGGCTCGTCGACGTTCACCACCTCCCACGAGCCCCTCTCCTCCAAAAGGAGGCGGGTACGGATCTTCCAAAACGTGAAGTTGGCGCGTTCCTCCAGCCTCTCCAAAGGCTTGGCTGCTGTTACAATGCCAGTTGCTGCCATTTTGAGCCTTGGTGATGCTCAACACTGCCCTTCGATGCGGAGCAATCCCTGCTTCTGTTGCTGGTTCTGCCATAAATTTGTTTGACTGAAAATGGACTGTAGATGCCAGCAGACTCAGAATTTGGATAAATGGAGCCCACCACCGGAAAACTCAGCTCAAAAGCTTTCAGATCAACCCATAGCATAGGGTCATGAACAGGGGATTTTGAAAGATATGTCATCTTGAAAACAAGGTATGCTTCTGCTCCTACTCCAACTCAGACCAGCCAGCTTGTAAACGGCGTCTCTTCCAAAGGAATCAATGGAATGCAAATATTTTTCACTAATGGAAAGCTTAGGAAAAATAATACAATTCGCATGTGCCACTGTTCAACTTGACAAAGAAATGAGAGAGTTATGGTCATCACAAGGCAATACTCTTACTCATAGAGAAGAGTTTAGCCCTGGCCAAACTCGTTTTGAGCATAACTTTCAATCTGACTGTTGGATCTTCCTGATCTTGCGCCCGTTGGAAAGCTTGTCTCTTGAAATTGAAGATCCTTAAATCTGGTGAAGGTTTCACCCCAACCCGTCACTCTCAAAGTGACGACCTGTGCTAGCTGAAAGTGGCAGAACTTGGCTCTGATACTTAATGTTGGATCTGGAGAGAGGGGGGCTTGGAACAGCGAGCATGTCTGATTGGAAGGGCATCACTTGTGCTGAAGAATGGTTTTTGAATCACTCACAATGATGGAGTACATATAGAGCTAGAGTTTGGGCAAGTCAGCCCTCTCACAAGCCTCACCACTTAGCCATGGAGGCTAAGGCTCACCACTAGAGTCCATAATCTCACACAAGGGGGGAAATCAGCCTAGCAATCAGGCTGACCACTCACACAGGACCTAGAGAGCTAGAGAATGCTTGTTCGAAAAGGAGCCATCCGGCTCAGTTTCAAGTCCACAAGAGCAAGTCCATGCCTTAGCCTGAGAAAAGAATAGGCAAGAGATCTAGGGTCAAGACCTGATATGAGAAATATCCAAAAAGGTCCTAGATTCTTGGGTTGCCTTGTCAAGCCATGGACACATGGCAATTCTCCATGAGATTGTGGGTTATGTAACCAAGAGGAGTGTACCATGAGAGCATTTTCTAGCTCTCTAGGTTGTGTGTGAGTGGTCAGCCTGATTGCTAGGCTGATTTTCTCCCTTGAGTGAGATTATGGACTCTAGTGTGTGAGCCTTACCCTCCATGGCTAAGTGGTGTGACTTGTGAGAGGGCTGAGTGGCCCAAGCTCTAGCTCTATATGTACTCCATCATTTTGACTGATTCAACAACCATTCTTCAGCACAATTGACCACTAGATCTTCATGTTCAAAAGAAAAGCTTTCTAACGAGCCCAAGATCGCGAAGGTCCAACAGTCCGATTGAGAGTTATGCTCAAAACGAGGTCGGCCAGGGCTATTCTATTCTCTATGAGTAAGACCGTCACCTGCTGATGACCATAACTCTCTTGTTTCTTTGTCAAATTTAAAAAGTGGTACATGCGAATTGTAGTATTTTTTCCTAAGCTATCCATTGGTGCAAAAATATTTGCATTCCATTGATTCATTTGGAAGAAACTTCGTTTACAAGCTGGCTGGTCTGAGTTGGAGTAGAAGCAGAAGCATGCGCTATTTTCAAGAGGGCATATCTTTCAAAATCCCCTGTTGATGACCCTGTTTTATGGGTCGATCTGAAAGGTTTTGAGCTGAATTTTCTAGTGGTGGGCCTTTGTTTTTCCAAATTCCCCGTCTGCTGGTATCTACAGGCCATTTTTTTCAGACAGATTTGTTGAATATTTATGCCCCTTGTTCAGTGTTGTAGGACGGATCAGGAATGCTCTGCCCCTTGTGGAGGTATGACCCCTAGATCCGTTGTAGTGTGACTCAACTATGCTCTGTCTCTTGTGAGATATGACTTGTGAGTACACCATGTGGGTGAGTGGTTACCTTGGCCATTTTGTTGATTTGGCCAAGTGAGAGGTCATGAGGTCGATCCTGGCCCCATGCATATCTTGTTTGCTGTGGAAGCTTCCAAGAAAAAAGTCTGTAGCTTCTTGGACGCTACATGGTTGGTCTGTCACCCTGACACTAGGATGCTTATGTGTCAAGCCCACAGTGCAAGTCTATTGGTGACATGGCTGGTTCAAGCCACTTCCCAGGAATGTGCTTTTGAGTTCTAGGACTGGACAGACAGCTATAAAAGGACTTGTCTTGCATGCTGATCAATCAACCCTTGCTTGATGCTCTCTTGCGTATTTACGACTTGAGCTCTTCTTGAGATGTAATGCTAAGGCGTTAGTACTCTTGAAGGTGAAGTGTATGCCTGATTAAGTTTGGGGTGCATGACACATACCTGCAAAGGAAGAAGGTGTAAGAACCTTTGTGAGCTTTTCGGTTTCGCGGCTTCTCTGCCAGATGTGGTTAGCTCAGTAGCTAGCAAAGGGTTATGGGCCCACTCCTCTGGTTAGGGAAGTTTCATGCACGCAACCGCTAAGGTCACAAGCAGTGAGAGAGCCTTCGCTCTCACCCAACTTCTCTGTTTGCAGGGCAATATCAGCAGGAGGGGAATGCAACACATTTGCACCTTTCTACCTTGGGAGCTGACATCAGCCTACATCAGCCTACATCAGCCTACATCTGCTTGCAATAGCCAACGTGAACAGGGGAAGCAGTTTCCTCTTCTCACCAACAGCCTACAATGGCCTCAAACACAGGTTCATCGGCATCAACAACAGGTGCAGCAGCTGTAGAAGTTGTAGTTGTAGGGATGGCAGGGACAGGGGAACCAGGGAATCATTCGCCCATCCTCAAATTTGATAGAGAGGGGTTTGCACTCTGGAAGTGGCAGTTTGAGATCATCATGGATGACAGAGATTTGCTAGGATACTTTGACGGAACTATCCCAGCACCAAAGGAGGAGGGTGCTGACCTCGTGGCATGGGTCAAGCTCAACAAGAAGGCTCTCGCCATTCTTGTGTCCTCCATACAACCCTCAGTCATTTCACACATCAGCGGTTGTACAGTGGCAGCCGCGGCATACGCCAAACTCGGCAAGGTATTTTAATCCTCCTCACTTGCCAACCGTCTCTTCATTTTACAAAATCTCATTAGCATGAGGCTTGGTGAAGGGGAGGATGTCTCCGCCTTTATGCAGAAGTTTGAGACGCTCTTGCAACAAGCCACGGGCATGGGGTGAAATCGGACATGCAGGCTATGATTTTTCTGATGACGCTGCCAGAAAGTTGGGGCCCCATGATAACGGTGATTGGAGGGTGGACTGAAGATCTAGTTTCCTACACCACCGTCTCTGAGTATGTGCGGAATGAAGCCATGCGTCGTAGCAGCAGTGAAGCAAACATCGCTGCCTTTGCCTCACGGAGCAGTGGCACCTTCCGCAATACCTCCTCCTCTGGGTTCAGGGGAAACAACAGCACTAGCAACAGTGGAAGGGGTACAAAGCGCTGTTGGATCTGGAGGAGAGAGGGAGCCTTGGAGCAGCGAGCATGTGTGATTGGAAGGGCATCACTTGTGCTGAAGAATGGTTGTTCAATCACTCAAAATGATGGAGTACATATAGAGCTAGAGCTTGGGCAAGTCAGCCCTNTCACAAGCCACACCACTTAGCCATGGAGGCTAAGGCTCACACACTAGAATCCATAATCTCACACAAGGGAGGAAATCAGCCTAGCAATCAGGTTGACCACCCACACACGACCTAGAGAGCTAGAGAATGCTCTCATGGCACACTCCTAGTGGTCACATAACCCACAAACCCATGGAGAATCGCCATGTGTCCATGGCTAGCACACAAGGATCTCACCTCACCTAAAAAGTAAGGAGAGGTACCTTTATCCTAGTCAGCACACTCTGACAAGGCAATCCTAAGACCATGGACCCTTTTGGATATTTCTCCCATCAGGTCCTGACCCTGGACCTCTTGCCTTTTTCTTTTCTCAGGCTAAGGCATGGAGCCATCACCCATGCCCACCCAGACATCGACGGGGTCATGGACCGTCGATGTCTGGGTGGGCATTTTGGAAATATCCAAAAAGGTCCTTGGTCTTAGGATTGCCTTGTCAGAGTGTGCTGACTAGGATAAAGGTACCTCTCCTTACTTTTTAGGTGAGGTGAGATCCTTGTGTGCTAGCCATGGACACGTGGCGATTCTCCATGGGTTTGTGGGTTATGTGACCACTAGGAGTGTGCCATGAGAGCATTCTCTAGCTCTCTAGGTCGTGTGTGAGTGGTCAGCCTGATTGCTAGGCTGATTTCCTCCCTTGTGTGAGATTATGGATTCTAGTGTGTGAGCCTTAGCCTCCATGGCTAAGTGGTGTGGCTTGTGAGAGGGCTGACTTGCCCAAGCTCTAGCTCTATATGTACTCCATCATTTTGAGTGATTGAACAACCATTCTTCAGCACAAGTGATGCCCTT
>SZWC01023376.1:13931-25258 GCA_023375785.1 Penium margaritaceum | reverse complement strand
AGTCTCCACGGTGTTGGAACCGGGAGATCACTGGCACCTTGACTCGCGCAGGATACGTACAGAGCGAGGCAGACCCCTCGCTCTTCATCCTACCGACACCCGAGCGGTTCACCGCCATCCTGGTCTATGTTGATAACCTTCTGATTACGTCTCCGTCCCTGGAGGCCGTGAAGGAGGCCAAGGCTTTCCTGCAGACTGCCTACAGGATGAAGGACCTCAGTCCTGCAACGGTGTTTCTTCGTATGGAGATCGTGCGAGATCGCAGACATCGGACACTGTTGCTGCATCAGGCCCGATACGCACGAGTCGTGGGGGAGCGCTTCAGCGATCTCCTTGGTGCAGTGCCATCCGCTTCCACACCTCTTGCACCCGATGGGCAGGATGCCCTGAAGGTGGATGATCCTACACAGCTGGGGGAGACAGTGGACGTGACCTTGTACCTCCGTCTCATCGGATCTCTGATGTAACTGGTCACCACCACGCGTCCTGACATCGCGTTCGCCGTCAACCTCCTCGCTCACTTCTCGCAGGCTCCACGTGCGAGAGCCCTTCACGCGGTTGTGCGAGTGGTACGGTACGTGGTCTCCACGCCGTACCTCGGACTCTGCTTTCGCCGGCAGTGTTCGGTGGTCCTTGACGGCTACACTGACGGTGACTGGACTTGGAGCCCTAATGGGCGCAGTCGTACTGGCTACGTGTTTGTGCTCGATGGTACCGCTTTGTCTTGGCAAAGCGTGAAGCAGGGCTGCATTGCACGTAGCTCGTCAGAGGCAGAGTATGTTGCTTTGGGCGCAGGGGCTGCTGAGGCAGTATGGCTGCAGCGCTTGTTTCTTGAGCTTGGGCAGTCAGTACCCGCCATTGTGCTGCGTTGCGACAACCAGAGTGCTCTCGCCATTGCGGAGAACTCTGGTGTTTTTCATGCTCGCACAAAGCACATTGCGGTTGAGCATCACTTCGTTCACGATCTGGTGGAGCGACGCGTGATCTCCAGCATGTGGGTTGGTATTGACACGCAGCGTGCTGACTTCTTGACGAAGGCACTTGATCGCGGAAAGTTCCTGGTGGCCATTCGTTCTGTTGGGCTTCGCCCCGTGCGTGAGAGTGCTTGAGTGTGGGATGTTCGTCTGCGTCTCATTTGTTTGTGTCACTCACTATTGTGTTCGTATCAATGTTGCACGCGTATGGACATGCGTACCATCGGGTCATGGGGGAGTGTTGTGCTTTGTGCCGTTCCTGTACTGTTTACTGTGACCACTCGGCCGTGTCCATACTCGTGCAGATCCCTGAGGCGGGCGGCCTTGGTGACACCGGCGCGACGACAGGCGGCGGACTACCAGCTTGGAGCTGGCGGACCACTGCACCAGAGCCTTAGATGCCACCGGGACTCTCTGTTGTGTCTTCTACATCTTGCAGGCGTCTTTCGGCAGACTGGCCATGAGGCCTATTTGCATGGTTTTGCATTGTATGCTCACTGTCTGTCGATGGATGCATGCATGTGACCAGTCGTAGCGTCTGTCTTTTGATTCTGCACGTCTAGGTTCAGACGACGTAGCATTCTGACATGTGTGCGCAGAGTTTTGTGCCCAAAACCACTGTTTTGACACGGCCAAAACAGTGGTTTTGGGCCGGTTTTAGGACAGCTCTTGGACTGCCGCGTGCGACACACGCCGTGCGCCGCGGCAGGTATTTATACCTTGGACCTGTCATTTGTCATTTCTCTCTGCATATGCTATATTGAAGCATTCTGACACTGTGCCTTGTGTCTCCTAGCCAAACCCTTGCCGCTGTGTGTACGACCTGTGACTGTCTTCACCGTCTGATCAGGCACTGATGTCTGGTCAGCGGCTGTGTTGCTAGGAAGCTTCTACGCACTTTCTCAACCCATAAAACGCAAAGTGTGACTCTCATTCGCCCGTCGCTCGGAAGAAGGTAACGACCCGCTCGTGGTTCGGAAGAAAACCAACCATCCGCCCACCTTGCGTTACAAAAGCAACCATCCGCCCAGCCTCCGCAAGAAAATCAGCCAGCCGCCCACCCCTTTTTTCATGCTCGACCACAGCATGTGTTTTGGACCTGACATGGAAAAAAGTGCAATTGTGCATTCGTCCGAGACATAGTGAATGACAAAAATCATGTCATGCATCAATGCTACATGGTATGTGGCAGGAACATGATATTTTTTTTAGTGTTTCTGGGCTCCTCAGGTATCTTCTATGTAACGTTGACATATGCGTTATTTCATGTACGCCATTGTCATATGCGTTGTTTTTTGTGCGACATTGGCATATGCGTTTTTTTTTGTGCGGCGTTGTCATATGCATTATTTTTTTTTGCGACATTGGTATGTCAGATATATAGATCCAAAAACTGGGTATACTGTGACCGAAACCATGTACTTTTCCTTCAGAAAACTGCTGTTCACGTCGCTTGTGTGATGCTTCTCCTATGCCATGCTGACATTACTGTCACACGTATACGATACAAAGGTCGAAACACGGTCTGCATGCGCTCATCCAGCCCATCTCCCGAACCTACATGTGCACAAACCGTGGCGTCCCAGTCAGGTCTGTTCGCTCTCGCACGTGTGTAATGAAAGCGGATTGGCTACATAAATCTTCCATGTACGTTGTATTGGTCCATGACATGCTTAGACAAAGGTCCTCGGGAGCATGACTGTTGTGTGTGTCGCACACGGCTTACGGTGACCCCTCGGCTCATGTCCATCCACATGCAGATCCCTGAGACTGGCAACGGTGGCAGAAGATCGGCGGCCGACGGTGACAGGCGCCCAGAAAACTCTCGTATTTTTTAGATTCGTGTTGTGGAACAACACATAGACGTGTAGCCTATCACTGGTGCAGGTGACTGACCAGTGAGAGATGACTCCGCCGATTGACACGTCGTGGCCAGAAGCTGAGAAGACGAGCCATGGAGAAGCTCAATCACAGCTTGTCAGACTTATTCGCATTTCTCACATGCATTGGTGCACAGTTGATCATGAGCATAACCGGGTTTCTTCTCTAGGCAGGTTGTTGCTTGTAAGGTGACCTAGTTTATGCTAGGAAGTTGTTTTGTGGGCAGGTGGGGCCGAATCCCCCAATTTCGAGCTCGCTGCAATGCTCGCTCGCTCGCTCGCTCGCTGCCCGCTCGTTCGCTCGCTCCCACCTGCACGTAACACCTCCATGACTTGTTACTCGATCACTTTTTTCCTCTCTACTTCTAACTTCCGCGTTAACACTGTCGCTTGCTTGGTGTCTTCCTAGCATTACCCCAGCTGCTGCTTACTTGTATAGCACAGCAGCTTACTGGTATCAGAGCAAGGTTTGCGTGGAAGAAGGGCAGCGGATAGATCTACCGCCCACGTATTCTGGGCCAAACCCGCGACGGCCACTCTTGGCGTTGCGCATCCACCCCGCCGTCACAATCGACCAGCACAGCAGCAGCTGACTGCTGTAGCCTCAGTAGCAGCGGGTGACGGCATTCTGCCGTCAGGGTTCTTTGGTCTTCCCCTCCTCCTGCTGGTTGGGCTCCCCTCTATTCCTGGGTTGGGTGGGGTTGGAACAGGTTCCTACAAGTGTTCCCACGGCCTTCCCATATTTCCCACGCCCACTGGGGCGGGGGAAACGCTGCCGAAAAATTTTTCGGCAGCGTGGGGGGTCCGTCGCCGTCTCCTAGCAGCATTTGCAGCAGCTGCAACGTGAACAACGGCTCAGCNATCCACCCCGCCGTCACAATCTACCAGCACAGCAGCAGCTGACTGATGTAGCCTCAGCAACAGCGGGTGACGGCATTCTGCCGTCAGGGTTCTTTGGTCTTCCCCTCCTCCTGCTGGTTGGGCTCCCCTCTATTCCTGGGTTGGGTGGGGTTGGAACAGGTTCCTACAAGTGTTCCCACGGCCTTCCCATATTTCCCACGCCCACTGGGGCGGGGGAAACGCTGCCGAAAAACGTTTCGGTAGCGTGGGGGGTCCGTCGCCGTCTCCTAGCAGCATTTGCATCAGCTGTAACGTGAACAACGGCTCAGCTTCCGCAGCTCAGCAGCAGCAGCCTCGTAGCATCCCAGCAGCAGTGGCTCTAGCTCCGCAGCTCTGCAGCAACAGCCCAGCAGCAGCACCTCAGCAGCAGCTCAGCAGCAGCTTCGCAGCAGCATCTTAGCAGCAGCGCAGCATCAACTCAACAGCAACTCAGCAGCAACTCAGCAAACAGCTCAGCAGTAGCTCAGCAACAGCTCGGCAGCAGATCAGGAGCTGCTCAGCAAACAGCTCAGCAGCAGCTCGGTAGCAACTCAACAGTTGTAAGCAAACAGCTCAACAGCAACTCAGTAGCTCAGCAGCAACTCAGTAGCTTCGTAGCATCATCTTAGCAGCAGCACAGCATCATCTCAGCAGCAGCTTGCAAACAGCTCAGCAACAGCTCAGCAGCAGATCAGCAACCGCTCAGCAAATAGCTCAGCAGCAGCTCAGCAGTAGCTCAGTAGCAGCTCAGCAGCAGCACGGCAGCAGCAGCTGCAGCAAATAGCAGCACTACCAGCAGCAGCAGCACGGCAGCAGCAGTGGCTGCAGCAGCAGCACCTACACCACAGCAGCCGCATAACCAACGTGACAGGACCAGCAAGCGGCATTGTAGAGGATCGGCACTGCAACCTTGTAGCAGTCTCCGCACCACCGTCTGGTGGTGGTCGCCGTCACGCTGGCGCACGGGGAGGATCTTGGTGGCGACTCAGGGGAGAGCTCGGCACGGCAACGCCACATCCACCGTGACGCCGCCGCCGTCGAGGCAACCTTTCCATCGCAACCAGTGCGTCCCTCCATACCGGTAAGCTCACCTCTTTCCCGTTCTCCTGGGGGGGTCGAGCATCCACACATTAGCGCTGGGGTGGACGCCGCAGCTGCTCGTGTGTCCTCTGTCATAGGTCACGACGTTGTTGCCGTGGCCACCAGGATTACGCGCACGGCCCTCGCGGTAGTCGACGCTGCAACAGCAACCGCCGCCACACTTGCTGCCGCTGCCCGAGCTTCTCGCGCCTCCGCCTCGACCTCGACAGGACGCGCTGCTGAGTCATACACCGAAGTCGCCGTTGTTGCCGGTCCGGTGGCTGTCACAGCTGCAGATATCTTTACTCAGGTTGCTGCAGCCGCCTCTGTTGTTGCTTCCGCGACTGCCTCGGCTGCGTCTGCCGTGTCTGCGGCCGCTTCCTCCATTCGTACCTCTACCTCCGGTGCTGTTGCTGCTGCCTCCATCTGCTCCTTCGACTGTCACCAGCGTCATCACAGCAGCCATCTCCATCGTTGCAGCCTTCACCACTCTTGGAGCTCTTCTCATCACCGGAGCGATTGCTCTGGTGATTCCCATCACATCCACTGTCTCCGTTGTCTCCGTTGCGACTGCTGCTGCTGTTCCACCGCTCCTTGCCTTGTTGCGTGCACCTCCACCTCCTTCTGCTTTGTGAGGGTCCTCGGCTACTGCTCTGTCTCCTTGCCTCCTTTCCTCTCTTGCGGGATTTTCTTGCTTGTCTGATTGGGGTCGGGCTGTCCTGCAGCACACATTCCTCGTGCCTTGGGCACGTCCAGTTTTTCCACGCCCACTGGGGCAGGGGAAACTCTGCCGAAATCTGTCCGGCAAGACCTCCTCGTTGTCACCATGCCGAGTGACGACAAATCAGTCATAGCTGACCTACAGCGCCAGCTGCGCCTTGCTCTCGAGGCGCAGCGCGAGGCTGAGGACCGCCTCAAGCTTGCCGATGATAATCGCGCCGCCTTTGCTGATGAGGTTGCAGCTATTGTGCTTAAGCGCCTCCCTGCTGCTTCCGTCCCCACCGCTGCTGCCAGTGCTAGCCCCACTGCGGCTGCTTCCTCCACACCCGCTGCTTCTAGCACCGCTGCTGGAAACACTGCTGTCACGCCTTCCGCTGCCAATCCCACTCCTGTCACGCGCCAGCATGATTTTTCCTCGCAGCCGCCAGTCCTGTCCGCCGGACTCATCTTCTCCTCCTCGGAAACCCGCTTCAGCGCCTAGGCCCAGGGGGAGCGTCTGTGGGAATACTATTTCCCAGCTGTCGCACCTTTTACGCCTGTCGCTGCTGAGTCTGCCCGCGCTGTCCGTGCCCTCATTGCTGCTGCGCCAGAGATGCTTGTCGGCGAGGTCGGTACCTACAACGCCGATCCCGCCGTGCAGCGTCTAGCTGATCCTGTTGGTGCCTACACCATGCTTCGCCGTCGTACCACAATCACTGGTGAGGCAGCCCAGAGTGCCCTCATTGTGCAGTTCAACACGCTCATAATGCGTGCTGACGAGTCGGCTGATGCCTACTGGGCACGCAGGCTCAAGCTCCTTCGTGAGCTCGACAAAGCCGCGCCAGGCCAGCTAGCTGCTGTCCACACCATGGTCAACGGGTTGATTCCCGAGCTGTCAGACCTCCTCCGCGACGTCAAATCTGATGAGCTGCTGCGTCTCGCTTCTCAGCCCGTTTCTCCTGATTCCCCACCGAGCATTGGCGCTCTCTGGGACTTCGTTGCTGATCGACTCGCTGCTTGGTGGACCAGCCTTCAAAACAAACGCCTGCATCGCGCTGCAGTCGCCGGCGTTGCTGCAGCCACCACCGCTTCCTCCTCTGCTTCTTCATCGGTTGCAGCCGCCTCCTCCACATCCTCGTCTTCCTCGGCAGCTACGGCCACCGCTCTCGTCTCCCAGGGGCGCGGGCGTGGCCGTGGTCACGGAAATGGCAAGGGTAAGGGCAAGGACACTGCACCATCCCGTGTCCCTGGTGAGGTTGTGTGCTGGAATTGTGGTTCCTCTGCGCATTCTCCTCGTGCGTGCCCTGCGCCTCCTGACAATCTGCGCCTAGCCCGCTCTATGCGTGTGCATTGGGCTCGCACCGGCGGCTCTCCGTCTTCTTCCGCCACCAACTCCAGCTCCACCTCCGTCTCTCGACTTGTCAGCTCCACCTTGTCACAGATCTACTCCACCGCTGACGTTTCCACAGCTCCACCCCCCATCCCATACCCGTGGGGTTGGCCATCGCCCTACGGAGCACCCGTGTACGCCGGGCCCCCTTCTTTGGCGTACATCCCACCTCCGTGGTTCGCACCTCCCTCGGGTTCGTCTCCTCCCTCTTCCGCAGCGTCCGTCGATGGCGAGCGCCAGCTGGAGCAGTCTCTTCTCCAGCGTCTTCACCTCTGCAATCAGGGAGGTGAGAGTGTGTCTTCGTTGGCCAGAGGTCTCCCTTGTCACACTGACACTGTCCTTCGTGGGGACCCCCCCGGTCATGTTCTTGGGCTCCCGTCCGCATCTGTTCCGTGGGTTGAGCACTGGCAGTCTGTCGTTCTTCCTTGTTGCCTGTCTGTCTGTGACTCTGCTCCACCCTCTGTTGGCACTGTTGCCACCTGCGGCGTCCTTCCTGGTCTTCGTGTCTCGGGTGGCTTCTGGGTTCTCGACTCTGGGGCCACCCACCACATGACCTCTGTTCGCTCAGCATTTGTCTCGTTGGGTCCCGCTGGTTCCGTCCGCTTTGTTCGTACTGGTTCTGGTCAGTTGCTGCCTGTCCAGGGCGTTGGCGTTGTCCGTTTTGTTGGTCCCGGTGGCGTGCTGTTTCTGCCCGACGTGCTGTATGTGCCTTCTTTGGAGCTCAGCCTGTTGTCCATTCCCTCCCTTGAAAATCAGGGCATGGATTTCTCTGCCAGTCGGGGTGTTGGCACTGTCTACGTTCGTTCCACTGGTCGCATCATTCTGCGGGGAGTGAAGTGTGATGACCTCTACCGTGTGCCACTCATTGCTCCCTCTCCCCACTCTGTTGGCTCCTCTCTTGCTCACGTTGCACCATCCCTCTCGCCCGCTGACATCCAACTCTTGCATCGTCGTCTTGGCCATGTTCACATTGATGCCATCTCCAGCATGGTCCGTCTCCAACCTGCTGTTGGACTGTCACCCTCCACCTTTCCTTCACCCTATCCCTCAAACTGTCTAGACTGTGCCCAAGGGAAAATGCATCGTTCCCCCTTTGCTTCCTCTGACTCCGGGTCCTCCCACCCCCTTGCTCTTGTTCACGCTGATGTCATGGGTCCTCTCTCCCATGACTTTCTTGGGGGTGTTGGGCGTTATGTTTTGTGCCTCACTAATGACTCCTCCTGCTATCGCTGGGTCTTCGCTCTTCGCCAGAAGAGTGACGTCCCTCCTGTCATTGAGTCGTGGCTCCGCCAGGCTGAACGGTCTTGTCAGCGCTCCCTGTGTGTCTTTCGCAGCGATCGCGGCGGTGAGTTCCTCGGTCCCACCACCCGGTTCCTTGAGTCTCAAGGGGTGTGTTTGGAGACCTCCGCTCCCTACACACCCCAACAAAACGGAGTCTCTGAGCGTTGGAACCGGACTCTTGCCGACGGCGTCCGTACCCTTCTGTCTGAGTCCGGTCTTCCTCCTCTGTTCGCCTTTGAGGCCATGAGTTACATGACCTGGGTTTGGAATCGCGACTCGCACGGGCCCCTCCCCCGCTCGGTCACGCCTTTTGAGCGTTGGTACGGGACCCGTGCTGACCTGCGACTCGCTCGCGTCTGGGGTAGCATTGCGTCCGTCTGGCTACCTGAGGACCTTCGTGACGGCAAACTCTCCCCTCGTGGGTGCCTCAGCCCTTTCTTGGGCGTGTTGCCCAGTCCAAAGCCTGGCGCTTCTGGGACCAGGAGCGCCAGCTCGTCATTGAGTCCCACGATGCCCTTTTCTTCGAGTCTGTCTTTCTTCGTGACCTCAGTCGTCACTCTACGGCCACCTCCCTGCTGCCGCTCTCTCGGTTACAGGGGGACGTCGGGCGTGCTGCACCTACTGTCCCTGCAGTCCCTGTTGCTGTCCCTTCCTCACAGCCTCCACCCTCGGAGCGGCCTTTGTCTTCTGGCACTGTGCCTCCTTCCCTTTCTCCGTCCGTGTTGTCCAGCTCGCTCGGAGCTCCTGCGTCTCCTGTGTTGTCCTCCCCAGTTCCGTCTGAGTCCATTTCTCTTGCACACTCCTCAACGGCTCCGTCCAGTCCACTTACCCCTACTCCGCCGTCGCCTGGTGACACTCCTGGTCGTGCTCCCATCGAGCCCTTTGTTCGTGGCGGGCGTCTCCGCGTACTCCCCACTCGTTCCTCCAGTGTCGCCGCTCCATCCGTCCGTCCTGTCCAGTCCCACCCAGAGCAGCCTGTAAAGCTACCGACTCGCATGGACGCCTTGGGCCTGGCCACAGCAGTGGTCCATCCCAGCTCTGCCCTTGGGCAGACGCTGCTCAGGTCTGAGCACGAGCGCGCTCTCGAAGCCGTCATCCACAGCAGTGTCGCTGAGTGTCACATGACAGTTGTTGCTGCACCCTCGTCCGACCCGACTACTGTTCGTCAGGCACGCACTGCGCCCGACTCCCAGTAATAGGAGGCTGCTATGCGAGATGAGCTTCGAGCTCTGGGCGACCACGCTGTCTACAGGCTGGTCGATCTCCCGCCCGGTCGCAAAGCCATCAATGCACGATGGGTCTTTAGGCGCAAGTACAAGCCCAATGGCAAGCTTGACAAGTATAAGCCACGTCTCACCGCCAAGGGGTTCTCACATGTCCCTGGCGTTGACTTTGACGAGATGTTTGCCCCTGTCGGTTGCTACACCACCGCTCGCGCCCTTCTGAGCCTTGTCGCCCACCATGACTGGGAGCTCGAGTAGATGGATGTCAACAACGCCTTTTTGCACGGCCAGTTGGATGAGGAGATTTACATGGTGCAACCTCCAGGATTATCTGATGGCACTGACAGGGTGTGGAGACTGTGCAAGGCTCTCTATGGCCTGAAGCAGTCACCACGGTGTTTGAACCAGGAGATCACCTCCACCCTGGAAAAGGGTGGATACCGTCGTAGCACAGTAGATCCTTCTCTCTTTGTCGCTCCCAACTTTGCACCGTTTGTCGCAGTCCTCGTCTATGTGGACGACCTCCTCATTGCATCACCAAGTCGGGAGGCAGTGTCAACTGTGAAGTCCCTGCTGCAGTTCACATACAAGATGAAAGACTTGGGCCCAGCTTGAGTGTTTCTCGGCATGGAGCTTGAGCGTGATCATACTCACTGTGTTCTTCATGTCCACCAGGCTGCATATGTCAGAAGCCTGGGGGAGCACTTTGCCTCGCTCCTTGAGTTTGTGCCCTCAGCATCCACGCCGATGACGCCCACTGGGCAGAGGTTATTGAAAACACTGGATGTGTCCAAGCTGGGGGAGCCAGTGGATGTGACTGACTACCTGCGCGTCATAGGGTCCTTGATGTACCTGGCCACGACCACACGAGCAGACGTCGCTTTCGCTATGAACTTCCTTGCACAGTTCTCACAGTGCCCACGGGTGCGACACATGGAGGCCACACTGCATGTTGTTTGATATGTGCTTTCCATTGCACGAGTCGGTCTCTGTTACCGGGCGCAGCCGTCCGTCGTTGTTGATGGCTACACAGACAATGACTGGGTGCATGACACGGATGCACGCAGCCGCACCGGCTATGTCTTTCTCGTCGGCGGCACAACTGTCTCCTGGAAGAGTGGTAAACAAGGTTGCGTCGCACGCAGCTCCAGTGAGGCGGAATATGTCGCCCTTGGTGCAGGCACTTGTGAGAGCGTTTGGTTGTGTCATTTGTTTCAGCAACTGCGAGTACCCATTCGCTGCGTCACATTGTGCTGTGCCAATCAAAGCACAAAAGCTATTGCTGAGCACGACGGCATGCATCACACTCGCACCAAGCACATCAATATAGAGCATCATTTTGTACGTGAGTGTGTGGCTGCAGGTGATGTCAAGATTGTGTGGGTTGACACGCGACAGCAACGAGCTGAATTTCTCATGAAGGCACTCAACAGCAATGTCTTCAAGGCAGCAGTGCATGCTGTTGGGCTACTCTGTCCTCGTAATGCTCCTGGTTGAGTTGTCATGCCAGTGCTCGTGTACAGTCTTGTGTTGTGTCACTTCTTTTGACGTTTGTGCTGTGCCTGTGCGTGTCGTCCTTGTGCGTCGGCTGTGGGTCATGGGGGAGTGTTGGATTCATGTCATTATCACACGGTGACCTCTGGCCTCGTTGCACACTCACATCAGTGGTGCAGGTGACTGACCAGTGAGAGATGACTCCGCCGATTGACACTCGTGACAAGAAGCTGAGAAGATGAGCCATGCAGAAGCTCAATCAGAGCTTGTCAGACTTATTTGCATTTCTCACATGCATTGGTGCACAGTTGGTCATGAGCATAACCGGGTTTCTTCTCTAGGCAGGTTGTTGCTTGTACGGTGACCTAGTTTATGCTAGGAAATTATTCTGTGGGCAGGTGGGGTCGAATCCCCCAATTTCGAGCTC
>SZWC01023375.1:24268-40315 GCA_023375785.1 Penium margaritaceum | reverse complement strand
ATACCATACCATACCATACCATACCATACCATACCATACCATACCATCCATACCATACCATACCATACCATACCATACCATACCATACCATACCATACTATACCATACCATACCATACCATACCATACCATATCATACCAGACCATACCATACCATATCATACCATACCATACGATACCATACCTTATCATACTATACCAAACCATAGCATACCATACCATACCATACCATACCATACCATATGGTACCATACCATACCATATCATACCATACCATACCATACCATATGGTACCATACCATATGGTACCATACTTTACCAAGCCAAACCATACCATGTCATACCATACCATACCATACAATACCATACCAAACCATAAAACACCATACCATAACAAACAATACCATACCATACCATACCATACCATACCATACTATACAACACACCATACCATACTATACTATACCATACCATACCATACCATACCATTCCATATCATACCATACCATACCATACCATACCATACCTTATCATACCATACCAAACACTAGCATTCCATACCATACAATACCATACCATACCAAACTATACCAAACCATACCATACCATATGGTACCATACCATACCATACAATACCATACCATACCATACCATATGGTACCATACCATACCAAACCATACCATACCATATGGTACCATACCATACCAAACCATACCATACCATATCATACCATACCATACCATACAATACAATATCATACCAAACCATAGAATACCATACCATAACAAACAATACAATACCATACCATACCATACCATACCATAGCACACAACACCATACAATACCATAGCATACCATACCATACCATACCATACCATACAATACCATACCATACCATACCATACCATACTATACCATACCATACCATACGATATCATAGCATACCATATCATACCATACCATACCATAGCATAGCATACCATACCATTACATACCATAGCGTACCATACCATACCATATCATACGATACCATACTATACCATACCATATCATACCATACCATACCATACCATACCATACCATACCATACCATACCACACCATACGATATCATAGCATACAATACCATACCAACCATACCATACCATATCTTGCCATACCATACGATACAATGCCATGCTTAGCCAAGCCATGCCATGCCATACCATGCCATGCCATGGCATAGGAGACCATTCCATAACATACCATACCATGCCATACCATATCATACCATACCAAATTATACCATATCATTGTCAATTTGCTTGAGGCAACGGTCTAAAAAGCGGGTTCCAAAACAATGGTTCCCACTGAACGCTCTTGGTATTGCAACCAATAAATGTGTCACCCTTAGAGCCAAAGTTCCACACTCAACAGTTGATAGGAATCATTTCCTTGTACTAAGTCCTTAGTACCTACTCACTTTCGTGTGAGGAGCTAACTTCTGGAGCTAAGACGAACCGATGCTTCTTTAGTGTCTGCCTCTGATGGACAACTCTAATAGGAGTCTCCAAGGTAAAAACTATACTCAATGATAGGCAACCTACTGGTTCTTATAGTTCTAAATCCAGCCTCTCGCTTAGGCGCGTAGTAGCTCCTTAGATGGACAGATGGACTAAGCCCATCGACTTCAGGTACCACTACTCACACAACCTGGTCGCAAAGGAGATCGTAGACCTTGAATACATGGAGACCAGGAAGATGCTCGCAGATTGCATGACAAAGCGGACCTCTGTTTCCTCGGTTTGTGGCAGTTTCATTCGGCAAGTAAACTGTGTAGCCATTGCATCTCCTTGCATGCTTCTCACAGAGCGATGTACTCTGCTTCTGTGGTAGGGAGGGCGACACAGTCTTGGTTTCAAAGCATCCAAGAGACTGCACCACCCTTCAAGAGGCACACAAAATCCGATGTTGAATTCCTCTTATCGATTCTTACTCCCCAGTCAGCGTCTGTGTAGCACACTCGCTGTAGTGGGTCCGATCTTTCTGGGCCTCCAAACTGGAGTCCCATATGTTGGGCTTTTTTGTAGATAGCGCATGATGCGCTTGAGTGCTTGCCAGTGCTGTGGCCCTAGATTAGTCACAAACCTGGTCAGTTGTCCCACAGCATAGCAAATATCAGGTCGTGTTCCTACCATGCTGCGAATAGCACACTAGTAGGAAATGTTTTCCATCTCACACCATTCTTTTTTCGTGCTCGGGCTCATGGAAGAGGATGTTGGAAAAGGAGCCATCTAGCTCAGTTTCAGGTCCACAAGAGCAAGTTCCACGAAACTAAGTGCTTAGGTCACACTTTCATTGTTTCTACGGTGCTTATATCCCATTGTCACTGTTTTGATGGTGCTTTCGTCACACTTTCCTGTGTCTATGGTACGTTGGTCCCTTTACAACTGTTTGAATGGTCTATTGGTCACATGTCACTGTGTCTATGGTGCTTTTGTCACATAATCACGGTTTCAACGGTGCTTTGGTCACACTTTCACTTTGTGTATGTAGGGAAAGGAGCCATCCGCCTCAGTTTCAGGTCCTCAAGAGCAAGTTCCTGGAAAGTACCAGATGCCTGCTCAGATCGTCAATCCGACTTCATCATTGGAAAGATTAGGTGGCAAAATGTCTACGGTCCAAGTTCGAGGCCGATCCAACGGTCGGATTGGGATATATGAATTTTCAAAGTTTCGGGGGTCATGGACCGCCGATATCCGGTTGACCATGGGCGATGGCTCCATGCCTTAGCCTGAGAAAAGAAAAAGGTAAGAGGTCCAGGGTCAAGACCTGATATGAGAAATATCCAAAAAGGTCCTTGGTCTTATGATTGCCTTGTCAGAGTGTGCTGACAAGGATAAAAGTACTTTTCCTTACTTTTTAGGTGAGGTGAGATCCTTATGTGCTAGCCATGGACACATGGCGATTCTCCATGGAATTGTGGGTTATGTGACCACTAGGAGTGTGCCATGAGAGCATTTTCTAGCTCTCTAGGTCGTGTGTGAGTGGCAAGCCTGATTGCTTGGCTGATTTCCTCCCTTGTGTGAGATTATGGACTCTAGTGTTTGAGCCTTAGCCTCCATGGCTAAGTGGTTTTGCTTGTGACAGGGCTGACTTGCCCAAGCTCTAGCTCTATATGTACTCCATCATTTTGAGTGATTGAACAACCATTCTTCAGCACAAGTGATGGTCTTCCAATCACACATGCTCGCTGCTCCGAGGCTCCCTCTCTCCTTGACATCGAATATTTGGTATTAGAGCCAAGTTCTGCCACTTTCAGCCAGCAGACGCCGTCACTTTGAGAGTGACCGGTTGGGGTGAAACCGTCACCAGATTTCAAAATCGACCACAAGATCTTCAAGTTCAAGAGCCAAGCTTTCCAACGAGCCCTAGATTGCAAAAATACAACGGTTGCATTGAGCGTTATGTTCAAAACGAGGTCGTATAGGCCTCCACTCTTCTCTATGAGTAAGACTGTCACCTTGTGATGACCATAACTCTCTTGTTTCTTTGTCAAATTTAAAAAATGGCACATGCGAATTGTATAGTTTTTCCTAAGCTTGCAATTGGTGCAAAAATATTTGCACTCCATTCATTTGTTTGGGAGAAACACTATTTACAAGCTTGCTGGTCTGAGTCGCAGTAGGAGCAAAAGCATACCCTGTTTTCAAGAGGGCATATCTTTCAAAATCCCCTGTTGATGACCCTGTTTTATGGGTCCATCTAAAAGGTTTTGAAATGGATATTCCAGTGGTTGACTCCATTTATACAAATTCCTAGTCTGCTGGCATCTACAGTCCATTTTCTGTCAGAAAGATTTCTGGCAGAAGCAGCAGCAGAAGCAGGGCTAGCGCCGCCATCTAAGGGCAATGCTGAGTATCACCAAGGCTCAAAATGGCAGCAGCTGGCGTTGTTACAGCAGCCCAGCCTTTAGAGAGGCTAGAGGGACGCGCCAACGTCACGTTTTGGAAGATCCGTACCCGCCTCCTTTTGGAAGAGAGGGGCTTGTGGGAGGTGGTGAACGGCGACGAGCCGGCTCCAGTTCCACAGGCAAAAGGCATCACCGCAACGCAAGTGGTGGCAAAAAGACGCCGCAAAAGGGTGCAGCTGATGCGGGTTCTTTTATAGCTGTACCAATGGCGTATGAGGAGTGGAAGAAGAAGGACAGGCAGGCCTACAGGTTACTTGTCAACACCATATCCAATCCGCATCTTCAGTACGTGAATGACAAGGCTACTGCAAAGGAGGGGTGGGACACATTGTGCAAGAAGTATGAGAGCAAGGATCCTACACTCCTCATGCTTTTGGAGGAAAAGATGATGGCGCTAAAAATGCAGGGTGGGGAAGGGATGGAGGTGTATCTTGGTAGGGCAAAGGAGCTGGCGAAGCAGCTGAGAGCGGCTGGCAACCCTGTGGAAGAGACGCGCTTCATCCTCCTCTTGCTGAGGGGACTCCCAACCAGACACAACACGGTGTGAGAGACGGTGGAGTGCGAGCCAACTCTCGATCTCAACTTCATCTACACACACCTAGTGCAGGTGGAATTGCGTCGCAATGCAGCAAAGCGTAATGGCGGCGGCAGCAGTGAAGCAGCTTTTGTCGCCACGAGCTCACGCAACCAGCAGCAGCAGAAGCAGTCTGGGTAGCAGAAAGGCAGAAAGAAAGGCAAATATCACTATTGCGAGAAAGAGGAATACAATAAAAAGGAGTGTTTCAAGCTCAAGAGGGACCAAAAGGAGCAGCATCAGCAGCAGTCATCACAGCAGCAGCAGCAAAAACAGCAGCAGCAGCAGCAGTCACAACAACGTCAACAGCAGTAGCAGCAGCAAAACCAGGCTGGTGTGCGCCACTTTGGCAACATGAATGTGGCCAAGGAGGTGCGCGACCGTCTCTTCATGGCAAAGTCTGACATGTCGCAGGTAGAGAAGGCGGATCTCGCAAGGTACAAGGACTCAGGATGTACCAAGAGTCTCACACATCACAGTTGCTGTCCATCCCTCCCCGTCCTATCGCTCTGGGTGATGATCGGGTGGTGTATATTGAGGGGATTGGGATTGTGGAGATGTGGTTGGAGACCCCACGAGGCATTGAAGTGGAAGTATTCAATGGTCTGCTGTATGTACCTGATGCTGCATTCAACCTCCTCTCAATCTCCTCTCTTACAAACTCAGGACTGCGCGTCGTCTTCGATGATGACTATGGCTACATCCTCAACAAGGATACAGGAGAGGAGCTGGCCAGGTCGGTGAAGGAGGGTGACATGTACCGCCTGCTTGGGCGATCAAGATCTTGCGTGAGCAAAGTCTTGCAGCAGTGGTGCAGGCAACAGATGGCGAGATCTGGCATGCGCGCTACGGCTACATCGGCATGCGCGTCTTGCAGCAGCTTGAAGCAGAAACGATGGTGCGCCACCTGCCTACCATCTCTAACTTTGAGCAGTAGTTGTGCATCGGCTGTTTGGAGGGGAAGGAGCGCCGGGAGGCGTTCTCTGGAGCAGGGGAGCGTGCGAAGGAGGTGATGGAACTGGTCCACACGGACTTGAGCGGACTGATGCAGACCCAGAGCTTTGGAGGCTCTCGGTATCTCCTGACCTTCATTGATCATTTCAGCAGTTACACTGCTGTGTACTTCCTTCCTTCCAAGGACCAGTGCTTTGACAGGTTCAAGGAGTTCAAGGCCATGGTGGAGAACCAGACTGGCAAGAAGATCAAGGCGGTGCGCAGCGATCGCGGTGGAGAGTACCTGAGCAAGGAGTTCCGGGACTACCTCGCAACAGCTGGCATCAAGGCGCAGCGTACCTTGCCCTCTTCACCGCAGCAGAATGGTGTAGCAGAACGCGCCAACCGTACTATTGTGGAGTCGGCGCGCTCCATGCTGCACGCGGCTCGGCTAACCTACGACTTCAAGGCTGAAGCCGTGAGCACTGCTGTCTACATCAAGAACTGTAGTCCAACTAAGGCACTAGAGCAAATGACGCCGTACGAGGCGTAGTTTGGCAAGAAACCGAGCGTGGGTCATCTTTGAGCATTTGATAGCTTGGCGCACATGCACGTGCCCAAGGAGAAGCGGCAGAAATGGGACGCAAAGAGTGTGCAGATACTGATGATTGGACATGACGTGGCAAGCAAGGCCTATCGCCTTTATGAGAGGGATACAGGCCACGTCATCATCTTCACGGATGTTTTCAATGAGAACAACGTTATCGGCATCAACATTGTCTGTGAAGAGGCAGCAGAACCAGCAGCTGATGAGACAGTGGGCGCAGAAATCCTTCCTGACCCAGTCCCTCCTGTGACAGTGGGAGAATCACTGTACTCTCCCATGTCTGATGCAGCAGATACAATAGCCTCATCGGCAGAAGAAGAGGAGGGAGTGTTGGCTCTAGTGGGTGTGGAGGCATCCTCAAGGATGCCTAGCTCTCAGTGATGCACGCTACCAAAGTTTGAGCAGCCAATCGACACCTTTGGTGAAGAGTGTGGAGCACAAGGATCACGGATAGGAGTGGGCAGAATACGTTGCATTCAGTAGATCTGAATCGAAACATGTTTTTGTTACTTGGCATAGTGAGATTACATCCGATCCTTATAGCCTATGATCTACGCTTTCCAACGCATCCAAGCACGCCTGAAACCGAGCAGTAGAGCCCCTGCTAGGGCCGTCAAAGTAACCTTTGGTGGAGCCGCCCACCCGGCTTTGCACTGTAGGCAACGGGATGCGCTTCGACGATGACCCGTCGAAGCGCCTTTCCTCACCCAGAAGTCAAGGAGAAGTTCATCCTGGTCAAGGAGGTCCTTATGGTTACCTCATTCATGCCCTTGGTGCATTTGGAGGCCATTGGGAATGAACTGGGATCCCTGGCGGTGGAATATCCCACCACCTATGGCGGGTACCAGATTCCACCCACTCAATACCCATTTTTTAGGCTAGGCTAACTTTCTGAATACTCACTCAAATTGAGCAATTCAAAGCTCGATCTTGCATGGAAAAATCCAAGGAATCCAAATCTAAAGTCAGAACAGGTATTCGACTACTCCTCAGTGGTCGAACCAGGGAGTACGATCAACGGCACTCATGGCAAGGGGCACACCATGTCAACAATCTCCCCCCTGCACCGCAACCTTGGTGCCCTGTCCTTGGAACCTGCAGCATTTTAAACTTCACAGCACAGACCGAGCTCCATGCAGCTTGCGTCATGCCTGTCCTTGGGCTGTACCTTGGTCATGGCATCGACGAGCATGCGCTTAGTGCCACAATGCAGAATAGCCGCATCTCCCTTCACCACCAAGTCCTTTGCGTAGTGATGCCGGATCTCCATGTGCTTGGTCCTACTGTGCAGCACCGGGTTCTGGGTCAGGATGATGGCACTTATGTTGTCAACGTTGAGCATCGTCGGCTTCCTTTGGGGTACGCTGATCTCCTTTAACAGCCGACCCAGCCATACCACCTCCTTTGCCGTATCGGCGAGCGCGATGTACTCCGCTTCGGTGCTGGACAGCGCCACGCAGTCCTGCTTCCTGCTTACCCATGAAACTGCTGCACCACCAAGCACAAACACGTATCCTGACGTTGATTTTCTGTCATCCACATCACCAGTCCAGTCGGCATCCGAGTAGCCGACCAACTCAAGGGAGTCATCACGCGCTCCCCCTCCAAACACTAGCCGTGACTGTTTTGTCGCCTTGAGATAGCGGAGGATCCGCTTCACCGCTTGCCAATGCAACTACCCGGGGTCACCAACGTAGCGGCTCACTTGGTCCTCCGCGAAGGCCAGGTCGGGCCGCGTCGCCACCATGGCGTACATGATGCTCCCCACTGCGGACTAGTATGGCACATTTGCCATCTCCTCCTTCTCCTTGTCCGTGCTCGGGCCCATGCTCGAGCTTAGCACACACGTGGTGGTCATGGGTGTGCCAATGGGATTGCACTCCTCCATGTTGTAGCGGCGGAGCACCTCTTGCACGTACTTTTTCTGCCACATCTCGAGGGTGCGTATTTTGCGGTCCCTCTTGATGGCGACACCGAGGTAGTACTCGAGCTCACCCATGTCGGTCATTTTGAACCGACCGCCCAGCTGCCGCACAGCGCTTGAAGCCAAGCTCGGTCATGACGCCGTCCATTTTCAGGTACCACATGACTGGCGCTTGCTTGAGCTCGTAGAGCGCCTTGCGAAGCCAACACACCTTCTCCAGCGCCGCGTCCACCCTTTCCGGCACCTCCATGTAGACCTCCCTGTCCAGGTCGCCATTGAGGAATGTGGTTTTTACATCCATTTGGTGGACTTCGTAGTCCCGCGCAGCCGCCACTGAGAGGATGGAACGGATGGAGGCGAACTTCGCCACCGGTGCGAAGGTTTTGTCATAGTATTCTCCCTTTCACTAGACGTACCCCTTCGCCACCAGCTGCGCCTTGTACCGCTCCACCTTCCCCTCCTTAGTGAGCTTCTTCTTGAAGATCCACTAGGAGCCGATGATTTCTGCACCCTCCGGTCTGTCAATCAGCTGCCAAGTGCCGTTCTCTTCGTGGGAGGCAAGCTCAGAATTTATGGCTCCCTCCCACTCAGCCCCATCCTTCTGCTGCAACGCCTCCTTGACGGTCTCGGGCTCCTCTTGCGCAAAGAACGCTCGAGCAAACCCAGTCCAGGTGCCCTGTGCGGCATCGTATCATTTTGTCGTCCTTCTTGTGCATCCGCTTCGCCGGGGTTGCTATTGTTGAGGCTGCTGCTGCTGCTGCTGCTGTCCTCTCGCGACGCCACTTGCACCGCTAACCTGCTCCCCCTCTCTTGGGGACTGTGGAGATGCGGGCTCACTCCCCACCTCCTCGTTCAGCTCCACTGCTACCGGCACTTCACACTCATCGTCCGACTCGGCTGAATGCAAATCAGCCGCTCCCCCATCCCTCGAATGGTTGTCGCCAGTTGGAGCCACTTGGACGTCACCCTCTTTTGCGTCCTCCGGCGTCTCCCCCTCGAGGAGTGGCAGCCACTTCCCACGCTTGGAGAGACCCGCGTCCTTGTCCGTCCAACGACTCTCCTCGTCAAACGTGACGTCATGACTCTTCACGATCTGCTGCCTCCGCGGGTCGAAGAGCCGCTATGCCTTGCACCCGCTCTCATACCCGACGAAAATGCACCGGCGAGTCCGCGGGTCTAGCTTGTCCCGCCCCTCCCGTGCCTGCACAACAGCATGTGCAACACAACCAAAAGTGCGGACGTGTACCAGAGTTGGCTTCCTCCTGCTCCACACTTCTTGTGGCGTCTTCCACACCTTGGACTCCGCATTCTTTAGCGGCTTCGTCGGCGTCAGGTTCATGATGTACGCCGCTGTCCGTGCCGCCTCGCCCCAGTATCGATGCGCTAGGCCAGCATCGCTCAACATGGACCGGACCATATTGAGGATGGTGCGGTTCGCCCTCTCCGCGACGTCGTTCTGCTGCGGAGAATGTGGCGTAGTTTTCTGCCACACGATCCCCTTGCTCTTCATCCATGCCGAGCAGTCCTCGTACTCGCCACCGTTGTCGCTCCGGAACGCCTTCACCTTCAACTCCGTTTGTCGCTCCACAACCGCCACGAATTCCTGCATCCATGACAAGACATCGCTCTTCCTCTTGATGATGTAGAGGTAGAGCTTGCGGCTGTGATCATCAATGAAGGTGACGAAGTAGCGAGCCCAACCAATGAAAGGCTCGAACGGTCCGCACACATCCGTATACACCACCTCCAACTTCGTCGATGCACGCGTTCCTTTGCCGTCAAACGGCGCCCGTATCGCCTTGTCCACCATGCATGGCTCGCACACGGCATTCTTGGCCTCCTGAGGCCCTTGACCTCAAGGCCCCACACCACTTCCTTCTTTGCCATGTCCCTCACACTTGAGGGAGCGATGTGACATAGGCGACGGTGCCACAGGTCCAGATTTCCTTCATCCTTCGTCACGAGGTTGACGGCGTCAGTCCTTATCGCATCGGCAAGGATCTTGGTGCGAACAAGGTAGAGGTCCTCCTCCCTCTTGCCATGCGCAATGACCTTGCCATCCCCCTCCTTCCGGATGATAGCCTGTTTCTTGTTGAAGAGTACCCCTTGTTGGTAAGGCGGCTCACTGATAGCAGATTTGCCCCAAATTTGGGCATGTGGAGCACGTCGTACATGGTGCACGGAATGACTTTCTTGTTCACCACTAACTCAATGCGAACATTGCCTTCGCCCGCGGCCAACTCTATTTTGCCGTTGGCTTCTATCATGCGCCGCTCGGTGGCGCCGTAGGTCACGAATGCCGCTCAGTTGCATTGTGTGTGGCGGCCTGATCCGGAGTCGATCACAGTGACTTCTGGATCTGTCAAGTCGGTAGACTCCCTGGCCATCATGGCTTGGGTGTCCTCCTTCTCGCCCTTCCTGGGTTGGTCTGACTTCTTGTTCGGGCAATCACGTGCATAGTGGCCCTGTTTGCCACCATTATAGCACTCCCCTTTGTTGTCACCTTTCTTGGTGCTCTGCTTGGCACCCTTCCCCTACTTGCCTTCCCTTCCACCTTGAGGGTGGACAGCATAGGCGGAACTTGATGTTACCCCGTTCTCTCTCCCACCACGCCGCATCCATTCGTTGCGGACGTACTCAACCACCTTTGGGTACTTCAGCTCATCGGCGGACCAGCCGCCAACAACGGTGATCATGGGACTCCAACTGTCTGACAAGGCCAGAGGGAGGATCATGGCTTGCAGCTGAGGGTCTACCTTCCATCCGGTGGCTATGCACTCGGCAGTGAGGGACTCAATCTGCTGCAGGAGCTTCATGATATCATCGCCTTCGTTGGCTCAGAGGGTGATGAGCCTATTGAAGACGAAGAGCTGGTTAGCAAGGTTGGTGGACTGGTATATGGTGCAGAGTTTCTTCCAGGCCTCTGCGGCCTCCGTGCATCCTTTAATCAGTGCGCGCTGCGGCGGAGCAAGCGCTAGTACCAACAGTACAAGCGCCTTCTTGTTGTGCTTCTTGTACTTGTCCACTTCCTCCAGCGTCGCGGTATCTGGATGCGCGGTCTATCCACCATTGACCAGCTCAAGCACGTCCTTGTCATCAAGGTAGACCTCAAATTGCCACCTCCATAAGGGGAAGCCGTTCTCATCAAACTTGAAGACGGTACCAATGCTCTCTTGCACGGTCGTTGCCATGGTGCGCGGTGGTAGCGTGAAGCTTGAAGAACTAGGGTTCGTCTAGGCACGTGGGTCCATAACCCTTTCTTGGCTCTAGTGCGTGTGGAGGCACCCTCAAGGATACCTAGCTCTCAGTGATGCACGCTACCAAAGCTTGGGCAGCCAATGGACACCTTTGGTGATGAGTGTGGACACAAGGATCACGGATAGGAGTGGGCAAAACACGCCGCATTCAGTAGATCTGAATCGAAACACGTTTTGTCACTTAGCATAGTGAGATTACATCAGATCCTTATAGCCAGTGATCTCAGCTTTCGAAACCATCCAAGCACGCCCAAAACCGAGCAGTAGAGCCTCTGCTTGGGCCGTCGAAGTAATCGTTGGTGGAGCCACCCACCTGGCCTTGTACTCTAGACAACGGGAGGCGCTTCGACGATGACCCGTCGAAGCGCCTTTCCTCACCTAGAAGTCAAGGAGAAGTTCATCCTGGTCAAGGAGGTCCTTATGGTCACCTCATTCATACCCCTGGTGCATTTGGAGGCCATTAGGAATGAACTCGGATCCCTGGTGGTGGAATATCCCGCCACCTATGGCGGGTACCAGATTCCACCCAACACCCGTTTTTCGGGCTAGGCTAACTTTCTGAATACTCAATGAAATTGAGTAATTCAAAGCTCGATCTTGCATGGCAAAATCCAAGGAATCCAGATCTAAAATCAGATCAGGTGTTTGCCCATACCTCAGTGGTCGAACCAGGGAGTACGATCAACGACACTCATGGCAAGGGGTACACCATGTCAAGAGGGAGATGTAGCACCACCAGTAGTAGTAGTTGTGCCAGCAGCACCACGAGCGCCGCCCGCTAACGCTCCAGCACCAGGTCGCAGGTACCCTCTTAAGGTACGTTACAAGCCTGGAGAGCGCGGCCATTTCTGGATGTTGCACAAACCAGAACAGATAGACATTGCAGTTATAGTTGATTCAGATGACGTAGCGTCATACAAGGAGGCCATGACTGGACCGGATGCAGCAGAATGGGCACAAGCCGTACAGCAAGAGATATAGTCGCAGCTGGACAATGGCACATGGGAGCTGACAGAGCGTCCACCTAGACGTAAGGTGATCAAGTGTAAGTGGGTCTTCAAGAAGAAGCGGGGAGCAGATGGTAACCTGGAAAAGTACAAGGCGAGGCTGGTCGCCAAGGGCTACTCGCAGCAGGAGGGCATCGACTACACGGAAACTTTTATCCCTGTTATAAAGTTTGCCTCTGTGCGCATGCTCCTCTCTTATGTTGCAGCTGAGGACTTCGAGGTTCACCACATGGATGTCAAGACGATATTCTTGAATGGTGACTTGGAGGAGGAGATTTACATGGTGCAGCTGGAGGGGTTCGTCATGGATGGCCAGGAGCACCTGGTTTGCAAGCTGCAGAAGTCGCTGTACGGCCTCAAGCAAGTGTCGCGTGCTTGGAACTAGAAGTTGGGTGCGGCGTTGCAGTGCATGAGGTTTAAGCGCAGCGAGTGTGACTACAGCGTGTATCGCTGGCAGCATGAGCATGAGATCCTCATGATCATAGTCTATGTAGATGACATGCTCCTCCTTTCCAATAGCATGTCTGCATTGTCGGAGTTCAAGGAAGCCATGCAGGAGCACTTCCTGATGTGTGATCTCGAGGAGGCATCATACTTCCTTGGAATCCAGATCACGCATGAGTGTAAATCACGCTCTCTCTCATTATTGCAGAGCCGCTACATCAAGGATGCCTTGCAGCAGTTCGGTATGGCAAAGGCAAAACCCATCGGTACGCCGTTGGGGACGCGGCAGTACCTCGTGAGCTTCAGTGGAGAAGCAGATGCAGTTGAGTAATAAAAGCACCAGAGCGCCGTCGGCAGTCTCATGTACCTGATGGTGGCAACCATGCAGGACCTCACACAGGCTGTTAGCGCTGTGAGCCAACACATGGCAAACCCTGGACCTGAGCACCAGAAGGCTGTGAAGCGGATCTTCCGCTACCTTGCTGCAACCATCAGCATCGGCATCACCTACAACGGCAACGATAACAGCGTCATCGGCTACACAACTACATATTTGGCTTCAAACCCTGAGGACCGTAAGTCCATCTCTGGACATGTGTTCCTCATGAATGATGGGACCATCTGCTGGTGCTGTAAGCGGCAGGTGGTCGTGGCCAACTCGAGCACAGAAGCTGAGTATGTCTCCCTCAGCTTTGGAGCCAAGGAAGCAGTTTGGCTTCAGCGTCTCATGGCAGAGATGAGTGGGAGTGTAACACTTCCAGTTCCTGTGTGCGTCGACAACCACAGCGCAATTGCACTCGCCAAGAATCCTGAGTACCATACATGCACTAAGCACATTGACATCGCATATGACTTTGCAGACCTAAGAAAAGAAAAAAGCAAGTGGTCCAGTGTCAAGACCTGAAAGGAGAAATATCGAAAAAGGTCCTTGGTCTTAGGATTGCCTTGTCAAAGTGTTTTAACCTGGAAAAAGGTACCTCTCCCTACTATTTAGGTGAGGTGAGATCCTTGTATGCTAGCCATAAACGCATGGCGATTCTCCATGGAATTGTGGGTTATGAAACCACTAGGAGTATGCCATGAGAGCATTTTCTAGCTCTCTAGGTACGCAAAGAGCGTACAGATGCTGATGATGAGCTATGAGGTGGCAAGCAAGGAGTATCGCCTCTACGAGAGAGATACTCGCCACGTCATCATCTCCAGGGATGTTTTCAACGAAAGTAACGTCATTGGCACCAACCGCATATGCGAAGAGGTAGTAGAACTAGCAGCTGATGAAGTAATTAAAATAGACATTCTCCTTGACCCTGCCTCTCCTAAACCTTCCTCTCCTGTGAGAATGGGAGAACCACTCTGTTATGCCATGTATGATGCAGTAGATTCAACGGCCTCATTGGCAGAAGCTGAGGAAGAAGATGCACTACCATCAACACAAGCAATTCTACCGACAGCACCGCGCTAGACGCCTACTAATGCTCTAGTACTGTTGGGAAAGGAGCCATCCGGCTCAGTTTCAGGTCCACAGGAGCAAGTTCCAGGAAAGTTCCAGATGCCTGCTCCGATCGTCAATCTGACTTCACAATTCGTAAGATCAAGTGGTAAAATTTCTACAATTTAAATTTCAGGCCGATCCAACGGTCGGATTGGGAGATACGAACTTTCGAAGTTTCGAGGGTCATGGACCGTCGATGTCTGGGTGGGCATGGGTGATGGCCTCATGCCTTAGCCTGAGAAAAGAAAAAGACAGGGGTCCAGGGTCTAGACCTGATGGGAGAAATATCCAAAAAGGTCCTTGGTCTTAGGATTACCTTGTCAAAGTGTACTGACTAGGATAAAGGTGATGGAACTTGAGGAGAGAGGGAGCCTTGGAGCAGCGAGGATGTGTGATTGGAAGGACATCACTTCTGCTGAAGAATGGTTGTTGAATCACTCAAAATGATGGAGTACATATAGAGCTAGAGCTTGGACAAGTCAGCCCTCTCACAAGCCACACCACTTAGCCATGGAGGCTAAGGCTCACACACTAGAGTCCATAATCTCACACAAGGGAGGAAATCAGCCTAGCAATCAGGCTGACTACTCACACACGACCTAGAGAGCTAGAGGATGCTCTCATGGCACACTCCTAGTGGTCACATAACCCACAAACCCATGGAGAATTGCCATGTGTCCATGGCTAGCACACAAGGATCTCACCTCACCTAAAAAGTAAGAAGAGGTACCTTTATCCTAGTCAGCACACTCTGACAAGGCAATCCTAAGACCAAGGACCTTTTTGGATATTTCTCCCATCAGGTCTTGACACTGGACCTCTTGCCTTTTTCTTTGCTCAGGCTAAGGCATGGAGCCATCACCCATGCCCACCCAGACATCGACGGTCCATGACCCCCGAAACTTCGAAAATTCATATCTCCTAATCCGACTGTTGGATCGGCCTCAAACTTGGACCGTAGATATTTTGCTGCCTGATCTTTCCAATGGTGAAGTCGGTTTGGCGATCGGAGCAGGCATCTGGTACTTTCCTGGAACTTGCTCCTGTGGACCTGAAACTGAGCCAGATGGCTCCTTTCCCAACAATCTCCCACTTTGCCGCAGTCAGAGTGGGCTGAGTCCACATGCCTTGATGCATAACTGCAGTTTCTCACAGGTCACTGGCTTGGTGCAGAAATCAGCGACCTACTTGCTGGTTAGAGTAAACTCCAGCTTGATAGCACCCTCCTGCACCATGTACCTGATGAAATGATATGCGATATCAATGTGCTTGGTACGTGCACGGTGCTCAGGATTCTTGGCGAGTGCGATTGCGCTCTAGTTGTCGACGTGCACAGGAACTGGAACTGCTGCTCTCCCACTCATCTCTGCCATGGACGTTGGAGCCAAACTGCTTCCTTGGCTCCAAAGCTGAGAGATACGTACTCAACTTCTTTACTCGAGGTCGCCACGACCACCTGCCGCTTAATGCACCAGCTGATGGCTCCACCATTCATGAGGAATACATGTCCAGAGATGGACTTGCGGTCCTCAGGGTTTGAAGCCCAATCTGCGTCTGTGTAGCCGATGATGCTGTTGTCATTGCCGTTGTAGGTGATGCCGATGTTGATGGTTCCAGCAAGGTAGCGGAAGATCCGCTTCACTGCCTTCAGGTGCTCCGGTCCGGGATTAGCCATGTGCTGGCTCACAGCGCTCACAGCCTGTGCGAGGTCCGGCCTGGTTGCCACCATCAGGTACATGAGATTGCCGACGGCGCTCTGGTACTTCTGTCACTCAGTTGCATTTGCTTCTCCATTGAAGCTCACGAGGTACTGCCGCGTCTCCAGCGGCGTGCCGATGGGTTTTGCCTCTGCCATGCC
>SZWC01023374.1:9398-39735 GCA_023375785.1 Penium margaritaceum | reverse complement strand
GCCGCCCTTGCCAACCCCGTCTCCCCCACAACTGAGATAGAGTTTATCGGAGGACTTTCATACCCTCAAAGAAGTGTGTATGAAGGGAATTGGTTCATTAGGAAGGTTCTTAGAAGTTGGACACTAGTAAGAAATGTTGGAGAGCCTGAGCTACAAGTGGGTGGGTGGACTGTGTGTTGGCTGGAGGGTGGGGGTGGGGGGGGGGGAGGAGAAGGGAGGAAGTGTATGTGGGGAGTGCATGAGGAGGTGTAGTAATGATAGAGTGTATGATGTTTGTGGTTTGAGGTTGAGGTGGAATTGGTTGACCTTGTTGGGTGAAAGTGCATATGGGTATTGAATGTGGAGGTGTTGGAAGTTTTGAGTGTAGTTTAGGTGGAATGGTACACGAGTGTACAAAATACCTTGGGTAAGGCTAGCTTGAGGTGGGAGGAGGGGGGGGGTGGGCTTAAGGTCTATGTGGGGAGTGAATATAGTAGTGTATGTTAAGCTGAATTAGTTTCACATAAGTTTTTACACTAGTATATGACATTATTCAGCTTATGCAAGTCAAGTGTGAATTCGATGACGGGTGGTGTGAAAGTGTACATGGAGTGTGTAGGAGGAGGTTACAGAAATAATTGTGTGTATGAGGAGGTTTAAAAAAATTGTGTATTACAAAAGACTGCATTTTTGTTAACTGGTGTCCACCTTTCTATGAAGGTTTTAGGAAGGTGGACACAAGAATTGTGTATGAAGGGATATGGTGGAACATGAAGATTTTAGGAAGCTACTTGATCACAATGTTGAATGGGTTGATATATATATGGGTTCGTAAACTGTTATAATGGGTATGTGGGATGAAAGTGTATGTGGGGGGTGCATAAGGAGGTGTATGAATCACGAAGTGTTTTGGGAGTACAAATGCACACTTGTGTAATGGATTATGTGGATTGAGCTGGAGGTTGATGGGAGAAGACAAGGGGTAATTAGGTTAAAGTGCATGTGGGGATTGAATTTGAGTGTGCGTGAATCCTCGAGTTTGGTGTGGGTATGATTGCACAACAGTGTACAATATTGTACTGGAAATTCCACCACGGTGAGGTGCAAGGGGGTTTTGGGGGTGAGCCAAGTGTATGTGGGAAGTGAATCTAGAGGTGTCCACTTGAGTGTGTTGGTTGCATGTGAAGTACTACAAAAGTGTATAACATTCCAGTGTACAAGTGAGAGGGTGGAAGGTGGGAGAGGGTGGTACGCGATGAAAGTGTATGTGGGAAATGCATTAGGAGGTGTGGGAAAAAACTAGTTTGATGTCGGTGAAGGAATACACTAGTGTACACGTGGATAGATGGTATATGTCAAATAAATATATGAATTCTAGAATCATACAAAAGGGAAAAAAAGTATTCTGTCTCGCAATTTTGAATGTTTTTCAACTTAAACTACGGTTTTATATCATTCATATTTTTTATTTATGTATGGAATTTCATAGGAAAGTTGGATGGAGAGGGAAAGGTGCAATGCTAAATTGTATGTGGAGCGTACATAAGGAGGTGTAAAGGTGATGGAGTGTGTTTAGAGTAAAAATTCACACTAGTGTACGACGTCGTGCGTGACATGTTATAGATAAGTAGGATGGGGACTGTAAGGTGAATTTTTTTGTGTGGAGTGAATGTGGAGATGGAAAAGAGTGAGTGTTGTGTGTATGGTGATGTTTACTTGTGTACCAGTTTTTAAGATGTATAAGTGAATACGTGTATTATGTGTGACACCATGCACTAGCTGTTAAATTTTGTAGTCTATTGGACTACATGTGGCTGGGTAATGGGTGTGGAGTATTGATACGAGATGAAAAGTATAGGTGGGGAGTGTATGTGGAGGTGTAGGAATGAGTGAGATTTCTGAGAATGAAGAAAACCATTAGTGTGTGATGTTTTCTATGTAAGGCTCAACGTAGGAAAGAGTGGGGGGATGTAAGGTGATAGTGCATGTAAGGAGTGAATGTGGAGGTGAATACAAGAGAAGTGTGGTGCCATTGAAGAAGTGAAATAGTGCAAAAAAGTGGGAAGAAATATTTCATACCATTTAATATTTAGAAAGGCATATGAGGTTTGCAGAATCAGCTTAAAAACGTTTAAGGGCTATATCAGGACTGTAGCGGATTCGACGGAATCCTTGGCCAACTAGGCCAAAACCGCGGTGCTTGAGGGTCTCCGACCCTCAAGCCATCCCGTCACACCGCCAACAGTCCCAGGTGACCCCCGCTCGAGCCACTTGGCTCCTCCGACCGGTCGGCGTGGAACTGCCACGCTACACTCCCCCCCCCTTTAGGAGTCAGAGCCGCCTCGGCACCTTAGGTAATCCCAATGTGGGATTCGAGCCCTGGAGCTCTGATACCAATGTAGTGGATTTGACAGAATCCTTCGCCAACTAGGCCAAAACCGTGGTGCTTGAGGGTCTCCAACCCTCCTGCCATCCCGAATCACTGCCCACAGTCCCTGGTGGTCCCGCTCAAGCCACGTGGTTCCTACGAGGGGTCGGCGTGGCACTGCCACGCTACAAGGATAATATAACTCCAATGTACCCTCACTCAAATTGTACATCAATTCCTAAGTACAGAATATTGACGATAAAATAAAAGGCAGAAAATACTGTTAAAGATAAGCGGTCATTGGTGCATTTTCATCCGCTTACCCATATGTGTCCTCAAAATAGTTTCAGAAAGAAAACAGAAAATTCGTCATCATCGGACACTCTTGCCTGCGTTTTTCTCAGCAGCCGCTTTACCGGCAGTCTAAAAAATTAACCTGCCGCTCGACCGGCAGTGCCGCTGGACTGGCAAGTGAGCTGTCGTTTGGTGGGTATCCGGCACAAGAGCAGCTGCCAAACTACAGGACGGAAAAGGAAATGCTTGCGTTGCCAGTTTTCTGTCAATTCTTTCAGCATTCAGCAGCCGTACGATAAGCTTTGAAAGAGAATTTGAACAAAATATTTAGGGTTAAGATCAAAGGGTGTGTAAGAATGTTAAAGAAAAATTGTGTAATCTCTGGATGACAGTTACCCAATGCCGATGAATGAGGTCAGAATTTATAAGTTCAATCAATCGGCCGGCGAAGGCCGGTGATCCTGATATATCAACGATAGGAGGAATTTGTCTATGAACTCACCTGTTCAGTTGTGTACACAACCTGGTCACTCACAAGGTACTTGTGCAGTTCCGCGTTCACTCGCCACATACACACCTTCGATTGAGGGGGATTGGGGAGGGCATGGTGAACACAATACCGGATCTCCTCCCCCCCCGCCACCACTCGAGTGCATAGGGGAATGCATGCAGAAGTACATAGCTCTCGCGTTTCTTGTCGACAGATTAGTACAGAAGTGCATAGAAGGCATTTCGTGGAACGTTCTTTGGCTTAAATCCACTAGTTAATATCTTCTCCGTGTGACCGCATGATATGTTGTACACTTCCTCATTCACTTCCCACGTACACTTAATGGGGTCGGAGAGGGGGGGGAAGGGGGGAGCCCAAGTGTGTGCATAAAGTGGAAAATGCGTTTTGCATCAAACTGAAAATCTCTTTCACTAGCGCAAAGCCAATTTCTCGAAGTCTGGCACAAGAATCTCTTGAAAGAAGTCATCTAGAGACCAAGCTGTAACGTAATAGCCAGAAGAAGGTCTTCTTAAAGCTTAGATCAGATGTTGATCTCCAAATGTTTTGGAATTTAATAGCGATAATTGAAATCACCAGAGAAACATTTATGATTCTAAAAACTGTTTTACGAACAAAATAATATTACAAACCCTTAAGTTGTTTAAAAAGTGTATTTTTTGTCTATATCCTAAAAAGAGGGAAATCAAACTTCCTAGAAATTGTAATACATGCAAGAAGCCGTTCTAAAGAAGTGTGCATAGAAATATTGGATTCCTTGTGCTTAAGAAGGTTCTCATTACCTTCAATCTTTTTCTATAAGCATATTAGGAAGTTTCCTCCTAGTCTCTTGTGTATGGTTTGGTATGGTATACACTATTAGAGGAGTGTATGAATTTGGGGTGACTGGTTTTAAATGCCACAACAATCATTGTTCACTCCTCCAAGCCTATGATGGTCCACTCTCATCCATGACAAAGGGATGCTTTCCATTTTCCTTAATTTGTAAAATGATTTTTGAACCACAAAGTGTGGGTTGTGCTACAAGGCACACTCTCTTGCAGTCCTTGCCAACTGCTGTCAGCACTGTTAACATCCATGCCTGTTTTCTGTCCGTGGCGCCAGCTGCATTTGCGCATTTCCCATCTTTGGATTTTGCTACAACTGTCCTGATCTACTCACACGAGACAAAAAAGAAATCCTCAATACTATATTCATTGTCATCCTCATCATCATCATCTCTCTCTCTCTCTCTCTCTCTCTCTCTCTCCCCCCCCTTGCTCGCTCGCTCGCTCATGTTCTCCCTTCTCCCCCCACACCCTCCCTCCCTACCCTCCCTCTCTCCCTCCCTCCCTCCTTCCAACCGCCCNTCTCTCTCTCTCTATCTCTCTCTCTCTCTCTCTCTCTCTCTCTCTCTCTCTCTCTCTCCCCCCCCTTGCTCAGTCTCTCTCTATCCCTCGCCTGGCTCATCTAAAGAGGCGCGGAGGAGAGTGCCAGGATGATGGCTCCAAGCCACAAGCCTCAACTCTTGAGGGTTCATAGCCTCATGGTTGCTGATTGAGTGCCTTGCACGATCAGCGTCCAGCAGGTGGCCGGCCGATGACAAGTCAGTTACCTCAACAGCCACCATAAATCAAAATGACCGGTCCCTAGCTTGCCAACCTTCACCGTGGCGAGGGGTGGTGTTCAAGCATCCCTTGCTTTTGCAAGGAGGGAGGGCAAAACTGGATTTCCGGCTACAAAACACTTTTAAAATGCTTGAAACTGTTTAGCTTCAAGTCTGTATCCCCTTATGGAATTTCTCATGCTATTGTAGTTGCTCACGACATTTCATGGATGGTGTAGGTGTCGGAACCGTCACCAAGTTAGTCGAGAGGGTTTTTCTACTCTCATAACCACTATAACAATTGTGACTCCAACCTTTTAAAAACGTTTACTGTTACAAGTTGTATAATTATGTTTCGAGCTCACTCGAGAGGTTTTTCCCCTTCAGGTCTTGAGGGGCGGGTTGGGAGAGGGGTGGGGAGAAACTATCATCAATGACGCATGTAAGGAGACTCATTATTTTTAGTCTATGGAATCCTTTTTCCATTTCTACCTCACCCCCTCGTTATGGGACCCAAATGAGGGGGGGTTATCACTACAAACTTGTGAGATCTCAAGGGTTTCTGGTGATGAAACTAGAAGTTCACACAAAATGAACTTCAATTATGTTTCTTGCATGCCAAAACAAAATAATCATGTAACAGGTCAGCTAGAGGATTTCTAAACAGCATGTTGTCCCTTGCTTGCATTCCCTTTCGCTCACTCTCTCCACTTGTCTCGCTCATCACATGAGGCGCGGAGGGGAGATCAAGGATGAGGGCTCAAGGCCTCACAGCATCCTAGTCGCTGATGAAGGGACCAACTCAATCTGCGACTAGCAGGTGGTCGGCGAATGTCTAATTGGCCGACCACTTTCAGGCACCTGGCCGGCTGCCGGCTGTCTAGCAGGTTGTCTACTAGCGTGCCAGCAGCCAGCAAGGGGCTAGACGATGGTCAGCCTTCGTTAAGGCAAGGGCTTGTTGTTGACCACCCCTTGAGAAATTGCTAGGAAGCCTCCTAACCTTGCTGCTGCTGATGTGGCAACACTGTCTAGTTAGCTAGTGCACGAGCAAGCAAGCATGTGCAAGAAACAGCAAGGGTCAAGTGAGGGAGACGCACAAAGTCTCATAAGCTCCAATAGCTTAGTAATACATAGATAAATGTCAACTGACAAGCACACAGCACAAACACCTGCGGCGGCGCACGGCGCGTGACGCATGTGGCTATGTCAATTTGTCCTAAAACCGGGTCAAACCACTGTTTTGGTCGTAACTCCACGCATATGCATCCAAACGCAACACAGTCCAAACCTAAAGATGCAGAATTTTGAGTCGGATGCTACGACTGGTTACACATAAAAGTCTGGCATTGATCGGTGGAAGTAAAATGCAAAACATGCAAATCGAGCTGGAGAGCCAGTCCACCGGAAAACTCTAGCTTCTGCAGAAAAACTACAGAGCACCCCAACAAGCTACTGGGACATTGTGGCCACTGTCTAGTAGCTGCTGGTGGGTGGAGCCACCACCCTTCAATGCTCCAGTGCCAGTTGGATCCGCATTAGGGAACTGCACGAGCATGAACATGACCGAGTGGTCATAGCAAGCTGTACAAACAGACAAGGATGAATCATATCACAACACTCCCCCATGATCCAATGGTACTCATGTCCATACACATGCAGAACTGACACAAGTGCGCAACAAGATGCTCAAAGTCCATGCTCACACACCCCACTCTCAACCACTCTGAGGCAAGGGGAAAATCTTGACATAACAAATGGCCACCATGAACTTTCCGTGTGCAAGTGCCTTCGTCAAGAAGTTAGCCCGTTCCATGCCCGTGCCGACGAGATGACGGAGATCACTTGTTGCTCCACAAGATCACACACAAACTGATTCTCAACAGTTATGTGCTTGTGCATGCATGAAATAAAGGAAAGTTCTCTGGAATGGCAAGAGCACTCTGGTTGTCACAAAGCAAAACGACGCAAGGCACAGACTGACGCAACTCATAAAGCAAACAATAAAGCCACACCACCTCAGCAACCCCAACCCCAAAAGCAACATACTCAGCCTCTCATGAGCTACGTGTGATACAACCCTGCTTACCGTTGCACCATCACACACTGTGCCACCAAGCAGGAACACGTAGCATGTCCGACTGCGCCCATCACGACTCCATGCCCACTCACTATCTGTGTAGCTGTCATCTACCACCAAACACTGTCATCAAAAGCAGAGTCCAAGGTAAGTTGTGGACACCACGTACCGCACCACTCGCACATCCACATGAAGGGCCTTCGCTCGAGGACAGTGGAAAACCTGTGCAAGGAGGTTGACGGCCAAGGCAATGTTGGGTCGTGTGGTAATGGCCAAGTACATCAAAGCGCCAATCAGGCGCGTGTACAAGGTCACGTCAAGTGTCTCCCCCAACGATACTGGATCATCCACATTCAAAGCATCCTGTCCTTCAGGTTTTATGGGGGTGGAGGCTATGGAAACTACACCAAGGAGATCAGCAAACTGTTCCCCCACAACGCGAGCGTAACGTTCCTGATGCAACAAGAGTGTCCGCCGATCACGATCATGCACGATCTGCATCCCGAGAAACACAGCTACATGACCAAGGTCCTTCATCCTGTAGGTAGCATGAAGGACAGCATTGGCCTCCTTCACGGCCTCCACATAAGGAGATGCAATCAGGAGGTTGTCCATGTAGACGAGGATGATGGTGAAGCTCTTTTCTGTTCGTCTCAGAAACAGAGACGGGTCAGCGTCACTCGGCACGTAACCTGCACGTGTCAGTTTGCCAATGATCTCCAAGTACTAGCACATGGGTGACTGTTTCAGGCCAAACAAGGCCTTGCGTAAGTGCCAAACCTTGTCACCAACCTCGAATCTAGGTGGCTAGACCATGTAGATCTCTTCCTCTAAGGTGCCATGGAGGAACTTGTTGTTCACGTCCATCTTGTGCAGCTCCCAGTTGTGGTTAGCAACAACCACAAACAAAACGCGAGCGGTGGCCATGCGGCCAACTGATGCAAAGGTGTCAATGAATTCCACCCCTTCTACTTGCAAGAACCCCTTGGCCGTCAAACAAGCCTTGTAGAAATCCAGTGTGCCATCAGGATTCACCTCCTTATCAAAGACCCACCTGGCTTGTACATCCTTCCGCCGAGGCGGGAGGTCGACAAGCTCATAGACACCGTGCTCATGGATAGCTCTCATCTCATCCTCACAAGCAGCATACCACAAGTCTGCATCCTGAGCTGAAAGTACCTCCTTCAATGTGCCTAGATCATGTGTCGTTGAGGGAGAGCTCGGGGTGGCTAAGACACATACCTTTGGACTCATTTTGACCAAGAGAAGGTTGGTTGTGGCATCGCAAGCGCCTAGGAACCCTTGGGAGACCAACTCGTGGACGACAAGACACGCTCAGTGCACCTCAGTGTAGTCTGCCTAGACACTCAAGCCAAGGGCCTTCGTGTCAGGCTCGCCACTCAAGACACTACGAGTCGGGCGTCTAGGCACTGAGTAAGAAATCCGCTCAGCCCTAGAGGCCAATAGTCAGAGATAACCACCGGGCTCGCGGGGGTAGCCCGGTGCTCAAGCGCTTGCCTCAGTCTGCGATGAAGGATGCTTGTCCAGAGCCATATGAGAAATAGGTGCATGCATGGGAGTGGGTATGACAGAGTGGCCTACCATTAGCATGGGATCATCTGTGCCAGAGGGAACTAACGCTCGTACGGGGTCAAGTGTGCCAGAGGGGTTTGACACCGGTACGGGATAAGGTGTGCCAGAGGGGTCTGACACCGGCACGGAATCAGGTGTGTCAGAGGGGAAAGACATTAGCACGGGATCACGTGTGCTAGAGGGGTCTGACACCGACACAGGATCAGGTGTGCCAGAGGGGATAGATGAGGCTATTGGACCCATGGCCACGATGGCCGGATCGACTGAAGCCAAAGACTGGACCGCAAGTGAGGAGACCCGGGTGGACCCATCCGCAAGACTAGACTCCCCCATCCGTTGGGAGACCACACAAGTAGGAACGTGCTTGGCAGCCAGTGACAAAATGCTCAACAAGTCGCGATAGGTTCGAGCCTCAAAGAAGAGGGTATTATGAGACTCGACAATGCGATGACGAGCAGGGTCCCAAAAGCACCAGGAACATGGGGAGATGTCGAGGTACACATGAGTCCCCGAGGTGAGATCTTGGACCCCTTCTCGTCCTCGGTGTACTAGACGCAAGCGAGGGACCCCCAAACGCGGGCGAGACGGAGATCAGCACAATGGCCAAACCATGACTTGTACGGAGTGACATGCTCTAGATGCGGACCATGCGACAAGAGGTTCCAGACCCATGTCATGTAGGAGAAGCTCAAAGGAAAAGGACATTGGAAGGCCGCACTCAGATTACATAGCACGCACCGCATCCTCCATGGTGCGGTTCTTACGCTTAGAATAATTGTTCTGCTGCTTTCTAGCAGGGGCGGAGAGCTCGTGAAAGATACCGTGCTCAGCAAAGCAGGAATCCATCTTTCCCAAGAACTAGCCACCACCAGCCAAGCAGAATGTGTGCAGGGTGTGATGAAACTGACGCTCAGGCATCACAAGCCACAGACGGACCGCTAGCACGGCATCGCTCTTGTGGCGGAGGTTGTAGACCTACCGTATCCAGATGAAGTCATTGGTCAGGGTGAGAACATATTGACCCCAATCACAAAGGGACTCGACTGGGATAGGACCGAGAAGGTACGAGTGGACCAACTCTAATGGGCGTAGTGCCCGTGAGGAGAAGTCAGGGTAAGAGCAGCAATGCATCCTACCCTAGGTGATAAAGAGACTATCGGTCTTGGGCGGCTTCTCAAAGGAAGCCGCATCAAGATCAAGGGCTGGGTTCAAATGAGCTTGGACACAGTGTCCGAGCTCACATGGCGCATGCGACGATGTAGTAAGCTCCGATGCTCAGGGGAGAGAACACTACTGACAAATATACATGCAAAAGATAGAGAGGGAGAAGAAACAAAGGGAATGCAATGAGACACATGAAAGAGGTTATCAACAACACAGGCACGAAGCACGATGGCATCTGTGTCAAGAGCAGTCACGGTGGCAGAATCAGCAGTGCTCAACATAGAGACCTATCTTGGTGCATGCACGAACAGAGAGTAGGCTAAGCTCAAGAGCAAAGACAAAGAGCACATCAGAAATGTGCAAGGGGCTAGAAAAACTATCAAACAGGACCAGCCCAACTCCCTGCACAGGCAACGACTGACTAGACCCTATGCGAACATACCGGACAGATGCAACGCAACCCAGCACAACGAAGTCACTATGCAGACAGGTCATGTGATGGGTGGCACTAGATTCAATGATCAAGGTGCCACTCGGCTCAAGACCGGTCGTTAACACTAAACAACATGTCACGGAAAACTCTGCCTCTGCTAGACGCTTGACAGAGGACTTAAGAAAATGATGAGCAACATGGATGTGTGACTCATCAAGCCATTCGACACTGTCTGGTCCATCCTCATCACATGCCAACTGAGCTCCACCACAAGCATCATCACGGGCAACGGACATAGTAAAACAAGGTGTCTTGAGATCACTCAGCGATGACAACACACACGCACCTCCTTCAGTACGAAGTGCCAGCAGCAAATGAAGCTCCACTATTGTGCAATCCCAAGGGTCCATATCACCGCTGCCACGTGGTGATAAGGATGCACCTGCAATAGACGTAGTCATGGGGCGTTCCATCCGCATGTCGAGGAGATCCACTACGTGTGCACCGCGTGAAGGACGCGCATGATCTGAGTCTAGTCAAGGGGCTACTCACACTCCGTGCAGCAATGAGCGCCTCCATAGTTGGAGCAGTGGACAGAACGTCCACTGCCACTACGTGCCAACTGCTACTACTACTGCTGTTGTTGTTGTGCCTTCACGTGTTGCTTCTTCTCCATGTTCCCTTGTATGGCCATTGCAATTCCCTGAGTGTTGCCGCTTGAGGTAGAGGAGGAGGAGGAGGAGGAGGAGGAGGAGGAGGAAGCGGTGGAGGTAAGACCGGTGAGCTGGGACACAAGCGAAGAGGGATCGCTATCACTGCTGCAACAAGTGGACTCTTCTAATGGGCGATGGCAGCCTCATGAGCAAATATGGCCTGAAGGAAGTAGCAATGGGCCGAAGGAAGCAGTTATAGTGACCCAGAAAACTCAAAGAGTTCAACACGATCAAAGCCCGTAAAGAGCTTCTCGTGGTCCAAGTGTCTCCCCATCATGATGGTGTTGAGTGTCCACAATTGTGACTCGCCACCAGTCCCAAGGCGCATGTAAAGGCGCATAGCGCGCCTCCTTTAGTCAGCTGCAAGCTCCGTGGGACCCTTACGGAAGGAGTCAACTCACGTAGTCGGGCCGCCCTCGTGGCATGGGTCTCCACAGCCCGACGTGTCAGGGCAATCTCCCAACCCTTGCACGGATCTGCTCTAGTCCCGGTCCTGGTCTCACCGAGGAAGGGGCAGAAGTCGACCACAGACTCCCGGGGCATGGCGTACAAAAGACCGCGTACCGCTCTTGTTGTTGTCTGGACCTCGTGAGCGTCGCAAGTCTCGTACTGGCTATGGTAGTAAGGCCAGACGCCCTTAGAATCGGCCCACACCTGAAAACAATGTCTTCCAGCAATCGAAGTCCTCTTCACTATCGTAACGGGGTGGAGGTGTCTCAATGTCCTTCGGTTGCCGCTTCGTGGGGAGGGACCCTAAGCAAAAGAAATGGTGGACGAGGTATAGGGAGGCAACCAGTGACAGAATCGCCACCAAAAGTGAACGCCGTTGAATGACGTGCCTGATCCTAACAGCGAGAAGGTGCCGATGTAAGGGGTTCTCATCCCAAACATAACTCACGAATGCGCTCCTCAAGGACACAAATCTTGTCCTTGTGTGTATCATCCTCTATCTCCTCCTCATCCAAGATTTCAACGTGTGATGAGGGGTGCAGAGGTCGCGGCACAGTAGGGTATAGACTGCTGAACGGATGGTGTACCTCAAGTAGACCCTCCTGGTGGCTGTTGTGAGGCCCTCGAACGGCCCTACAATAGCTTAGTGATCTCCTGTAATGCGTCGCTCTGCCGCTACTGCTGTTGGCGCATCTTGTTTTGTGTCCAACGAAGCTCGTCGATCACGAGTGACTACGACCGTGGACTCATGATACCCGAAGAGGAGGAAGAGGAGGGGTCTAATAGACCTTTGCCTTTGTCACGCACTGGCCCCATCAATGTGCTCAACTAGGGGCCAAACGTAAGAAAAGGCTCTAAACAAGAAACCGACAGCCTTTCGCGCAGAGTTGAAACGTAAAGAAAAATGACATTTTGACCCTGAAATTGTTGATGTCAGCACATCCGATGATGACATCGATGTTTTCTATGCTAACAAAGAAACGTTGGCATTTTTTACATAGGCGTATCTTACACCAGCTTCTTTTTGTTACGTGGACTCCACGTGACAAGTGGGGGTGATCCCATTACCCCCTACTCGCGGCTGCGTAGGGGTTGCGCAGGCCTACGCAACTATTTTGTAATGTTGCACAGGTTTTGTGCTACTGTGTAGTAGTGCTGCCTAGCAGCACAATCGTGTAGTAGCGGTACGCAAGCCCGATACTGCTCCTGCTACGGGGCTGCTGCTATGGCAGCAGCCGCCATTGCTGCACCTACCGATGTGGCTGTCACCAGTACTACAGCTGTTGATGCTGTTGCCGCTACCGTTTTCACTGTAGCAGCTGCATTATTGATGCTACGCTACTGCTGATGTCGCCGCTGCTACAAGCTACTGCCATCGGGCTGCGCTCTGCCACTGCTCGTAGCCGCCGCCGCGAGCTGCTTCTCCCTTTTTTCTTCTACAGGATGCTAGCCAGACACGACTGCTGTTGTCACCCGCTGCTACTGCTGCCGGTCGGCGTGGCTATTGGAGCTCATCACTGCCACAACTCCTCTACCTACGGTGGTGCCGATAAGGTGATGTCGCTGCTATTGCTAATGTCGGCTAAAACGAGTCCTTGGATACGGCGGCAGTGGTGACTCTCACTATTGCTACCAATGATGCGTCTCCGCGGCCCAACTGAGCAAGAGAGTTCTTGCTGCTCAGACACTAGGAGAATTTTCTAGGAAGCTTCCGAACCTTGATGTTGCTGATGTGACAATACTCTCTAGTCAGCTGGCACACTAGCAAGCAAGTAGATGCAAGAAAAGGAAGGGTCAAGCTAGGGAGACGCGCAAAGTCTCATAAGCTCTAATAGCTTTGTAATGCAGAGAGAAATGACAATTGTCAAGCACTTAGCATAAATACCTACCGTGGTGCACGGCGGGTGATGCACGCGGCAGTGTCTGGTTGTCCAGAAACCGGCTCAAACCACTATTTTTTGTCGTAACTCCGCGCACATGCATCCAAACGCAACACCGTCGGAACCAAAAGATGTAGAATCTCAAGCTAGACGCTATGACTAGTCACACATACAAGTCCGGCATAGATCGTTGGACAGAAAATGCATAACATTGAAATTGGCCTCAAGAGCCAGTCCGTAGGGAATAGACTAACATCCATAGAAAAACTGTACAGCACCCCATGTTGTGATGTGAGTTGTTTCTGTCCACTTGTACAGCTTACTGTGACCACTCGGCCGTGTCCATGCTCGTGCAGATCCCTGATGCGGGCCCAGCTGGCGCCGGAGCACCAACGGTTGGTGGATCCATCCACCAGCAGCTGCCAGACGGCTGCCACGACGTCCCGGGTGCTTGCTGGGGTGCTCTGCAGTTTTCCTGCAGACGCTGGAGTTTCCTCGGTAGACTGGCTCTCGAGCCCGATTTGAATGTTTTGCATTGTCCTTCCACCGATCGATGCCAAACTTGTGCGTGTGACCAGTCGTAGCGTCCGGCTCAAGATTCTGCATCTCTAGGTTCATACAATGTTGCGTTTGGATGCCTTTGCCCAGAGTCACGGCCAAAACGGTGGTTTTGAGCCGGTTTTACGACAAACTGACACTGTCGCGTGCATCACCCGCCGTGTGCCGCGGCAGGTTTTCATGTTGTGTGTTTGTCAGTTGCCAACTCTCTCTGCATTACTAAGGTATTGGAGCTTATGAGACTTTACGCGTCTCCTTACCCTGATCCTTGTTGTTTCTTGCACCTGCTTGCTTGCTAGTCCGCTAGCTGACTCAACAGTGTCGCCACATCAGCAGCATCAAGGTTAGGAAGCTTCCTAGCAATTTCTCATGGTATCAGAGCAGCGAGACCCCTCTTACTGAGCTGCGCCGCAGAGACGCAGCTCAGGCAGCAGCAGTGAGAGTCACCACCGCCGCCACATCCTGGGACCTATCGCAGTCGACGTTAGCAGCAGCGACGTCACCACGCAATCGCCACCACCGTAGCAAGTGGAGATGCGGCAGTGACGAGATCCAGCAGCCACGCCGGCCAGCAGCAGCAGCACCGGGTGGCAGCAGCAGCCTTGTCTGGCTGCCAGCCCGTACACAAACAAAAAAAAGGGAGGAGCAGCTCGCAGCAGTACCTTGCGGCGGCGGCTGCGAGCAGTAGCAGCATTGCACCAGCGGCAGCAACCACACCAGTGCAATAGCAAATCCGCAGCAGCAACATATCAGCCGCAGCAGCAGGGGCGAGCTTGTATAGCACTGCTGCTGCACAGTAGTGCTCCACAGCTATGCAGAAATTGCGCACCACTGCGCAGGCCTGCGTGGCACTGCGCAGGCCTGCGCAACTCCTACACAGCCGCGAGCAGGGGGTGACGAGGTCACCCCCACCGGTCACGCGTGGTTCGCATGACCTCCAAAAAAACCGCTGGCGTAACAACGCGAGCGAAAAATACGCTAGCATTTTTTTCGCTAGCGTAGAAGAAAACGATGACGTCATCATAGACTTGCTGACATCAGCAGTTTTGGGGTCAAAACGTCAATTTTTCTAGACCTTTCAACTCCTCGAGAAATGCTTTTGGTTTCTTGTTTGGAGTATTTTCTACATTCGGCCCCATACTGAGCATTGTGATGGCGACGATCCGTGACAAGGACAAAGGACTCGTTGATCCCTCTTCCTCCTGTTCGAGCGTTATGAGTCCACGGTCTCAGTTCCGCATGATCGACGAGCTTTGTCGGTCGTAGGACGAGATGCGCCGGCAGCAGCAGAGGCAGTCGGACGCGTTGCAGGAGATCAAGGAGTTAATGCGGGGTCGTTCGATAGCTTCGCAGCAGCCACGTGGAGGATCTACTAGAGCTACACCATCTGCTCAGCAGTCTACACCCTACGCAACGCCGCGGCCTCAGCATCATTCATCACAGGTGGACACCTGGGATGACGAGGAGATTGAGGATGACTCACGCGAGCACGAGATTCGTGTGCTTGAGGAGCGCATCCATGAGTTACGTTTGGGATCACATCCTCCCACTCCGCCACCTTCTCGCCGTTTGGATCAGCCACGTCGTTCAGCAACGTTCACCTTTGGTGGCGTTTCTCTCACTGGTGGGCTCCCCATACCACGTCCACCGTCTCACGAGCCTGAGGTCGCCCTCCCCACGTAGCGGCGACCGAAGGACTTTGAGACACCTCCACTCCGTTACGATAGTGATGAGGGCTTCGATTGCTAGGAGACCTTGTTTCAGGTGTGGGCCGATTCTGAGGGTGTCTGGCCCTACTACCAGAGCCAGTACCAGACCCGCGACTCTCACTAGGTCCAGACAACAGCGAGAGCGATGCGGCGTCTCCTTTACGCCATGTTGCGGGAGACTGTGGTCGACTTCTGACCCTTTCTCGGTGAGACCGGGACCGGGACTGGAGCAGATCCGCGCCAAGGCTGGGAGCTGGCCCTAAGACTTCTCGCTGCAAACCATGCCACGAGGGCGACTCGACTACGTGAGATTCACTCCCTCCGTCAGGGTTCCACGGAGCTTGCAGCTGACTACTGGAGGCGCGCGATGCGCCTTTACACGCGCCTTGGGACCGGTGGCGGGACGCAATTGTGGGCACTCGACACCATCATGATGGGGGCGCATTTGGACCACGTGAAGCTCTAAACAGGCTTCGATCGTGTGGCTCTCTCTGAGTCGTCAGAGTCACTACAGCTCCTTCCTTGGGCCCGTCGCTACTTCATCCAGGCCACATCGGCTCATGAGGCTACCATCGCCCATCAGCAGAGTCCACTTGTTGCAACAGTGACAACGACCCCTCATACGCCTCTGTCCATGCTCACCAGTCCCACCTCCACCGCTTCCTCCTCCTCCTCCTCTACCGTGAGCGGCCACACTCAGGGCGTTGTAGTGGTCGCACAAGGGAAGAAGGGGAAGAAGCGACGTGGGAAGGGACAGTAGCAGCAGTAGAAACAGCAGCCGTCGAGTAGTGGACATGGACGTTTTGTCCATTGCTACGACTATGGAGGTGTTCATCGCTACATGGAGTGTGAGCAGCCCCTTGATTGGACTCGAATCATGCGCGGCCTTCAGGCGGCACAGACGTAGCGGATTTCTTCGAGTGACATACGAACTGGGCACGTCGCGACCACGAATGCAGCAGACGCATTCGTTTCATCAGGTGGCAGCGTTGATGTGGACACTCGGGATCGCACGATCGCGGAGCTTCGTCAGCTACTGACGCTTCGTACTCAGGGAGGTGCGAGTATGTCGTCACAACCGAGTGGTCCCAACACAGCTTGTCTTACTGTGTCTGTTGCTTGTGATGATGCTTGTAGTGGAGCTATGTTGGCTTGCAATGAGGATGGACCTCATAGTACTGGCTGGCTTGATGAGTCACATATCTGTGTTTTTCGTCGTTGTCCCGAGTCCTCTTCTGAGCGTCCATCAGAGGTAGAGTGTTCTGTGGCACGTTGCTCAGTGTCAACGACTGGTCGTGAGCCGGGTGGAACCTGGATTATTGACTCTGGGGCCACCCATCACATGATCAGTCGTCGTAGTGACTTTGTTGTGCTCGGTCCCGTTGCGTCTGTTCAGTCTGTTTGCATAGGGTTTGGTCAGTCGTTGCCTGTGTAGGGAGTTTGAGTTGTGCGGTTTGATGGTCCATTTGGCCCCTTGTACATTTCTAATGTGCTCTTTATCCCTGCTCTTGAGCTCAGCCTGCTCGCTGTTCGTGCATGCACCAGGATGGGTCTCATTGTTGAGCACTCTGCTGACTCTGCCACAATGATTGCTCTTGACACACGCGCCATCGTGCTTCGTGCCTTTGTTATTGATGATCTGTATCGTGTGTCTCGTTGCACTCCCTCTGTTTCTTCTCCACCTCTCTCCTCTACGCGAGTGTTTGTCACTGGTGTTCTCTCCCCTGAGCACTAGCGCTTGTTATATTGTCGCTTCTGCCATGTGAGCTCGGACACTGTGTCCAAGCTCATTCGCACTCAGCCAGCCCTCGGTCTTCACGCAGCTTCTTTTGAGAAGCCACTCAAGACCGACTGTCTTTTTTGCGCCCAGGGTAAGATGCATTGCTGCTCTTACCCTGACTCCTCCTCCCGGGCACTGCGCCCACTAGAGTTGGTCCACTCGGACCTTCTCGGTCCTCTCCCAGACTATGTCTCTCTCTGATCAGGGTCGATATGTTCTCACCCTAACTGATGACTTCACCTGGATGTGGTGGGTCTACAGCCTCCACCACATGAGCGATGCCGCATTGCCGGTTTGCGTGTGACTTGTGATGGCTGAGCGTCACTCTCGTCACATCCTGCACACATTCTGCTCAGATCGTGGTGGCGAGTTCTTAGGCAAGATGGATGCCTACTTCGCCGAGCACGCTATCTTTCACCAGCTTTCTGCCCCTGCTACACCATAGCAAAACGGTGTGTCTGAGCGTTGGAACCGCACCATGGAGTATGCGGTTCGCGCCATGCGGTCTGAGTGCGGTCTACCGGAGTCCTTTGCCTTTGAGGGCTTCTCCTACATGACGTGGGTCTGGAACCGCTTGCCGCATGGTCCACTTCCAGACCACGTCACACCGTACGAGTTGTGGTTCGGCCATCGTGCTGACCTCCATCTCGTTCGCATTTGGGGGTCCCTCGCCTGTGTCTGGTACACCGAGGACCAGCAAGTGTGTAAGGTCTCACCTCGGGGACGCATGTGCACCTACCTCGGCATCTCCCCGCGGTCGAAGGCCTGGCGTTTTTGGGACCCTGCTCGCCATCGCATTGTCGAGTCTCAAGATGCTCTCTTCTTTGACGCTCTCACCTACCGCGACTTGTCTAGCATTCTGTCACTGGCCGCCGACCACGTTCCTACTTGTGTGGCCTCCCGGTGGATGGGGGGCCTAGTCCTGCAGATGGGTCCGGCCGGTCCTCCTCACCTTTGGTCCGGTCTCCAGCTGCTGACGCTCCGGCCATCGTTGCTGTGGGTCCAGTAGCCTCATCAGTACCCTCTGGCACACCTGATCCCATGCCGGTGTCAGATCCCTCTGGTGCACCCGATCTCGTGCCTGTGCCGGTCCCCTGTGCCACACCTGATCCCGTACGAGCAGCAGTCCCCTCTGGCACACCTCATCCCGTGCCGGTGTAAGACCCCTCTGGCACACCCGATCTCGTACCAATGTCGGTCCCCTCAGGCACACCTGATCCCGTACCAGTGTCAGTCCCCTCCGACACACCCACTCTCGTGCATGCACCCTTGTCCCCTACGACTCTGGCTCAGCAGCCTTCCCCACAGCCTGAGGTGAGCGCTGCATCGGGCTACTCTCGCGAGCCCCGTGGTCGCCTTCGACCATTGGTCTCTAGGGCTCAGCGTACTACTGACTCTAGGCCCAGACGCCCGACTCGTAGTGTTCAGAGTGGCGAGCCTGGCACGAAGGCCCTTGGCTTGAGTGTCCAGGCATACTACACTGAGGTGCACCCAGCATGTCCTGTCGGCCACGAGTTGGTCTCTCGAGAGTTCTTGGTCGCTTGCGATGCCGTAGCTGACCTTGTTGTGTTCAGACAAAGTCCGGAGGCGTGTGTCTTAGCCACCCGGAGCACTCCCTCGACAATGCCTGTTCCTGGCACGTTGAAGGAGGCACTCTCAGCTCACGATGCAGACCTGTGGCGTGCTGCTTGTGAGGATGAGCTGAGAGCCATCCGTGAGCACGGTGTCTATGAGCTTGTCGACCTCCCGCCTGGGCGGAAGGCTGTACAGGCCAAGTGGATCCTTCACAAGAAGGTGAAGCCTGATGGCACACTGGATCGCTAAAAGGCTCGTTTGACGGCCAAGGGGTTCTCACAGGTTGAGGGAGTAGATTTCACTGACACCTTTGCACCCGTTGGCCGCATGACCACCGCTCGCAATTTGTTTGGTGTTGTTGCTTACCACGACGGGGAGCTATACCAGATGGACGTGAACAACGCGTTCCTCCATGGCACCTTAGAGGAGGAGATCTACATGGTCGAGCCACCTGGATTCGAGGTCGGTGATAAGGTCTGGCGCTTGTTCTGCCTGAAACAGTCACCCAGGTGCTGGACCCTGAAGATCCCTGGTACACTAACACGTGTCGGTTACATACTGAGTGATGCTGACCCGTCCCTTTTTCTCGAACGGACAGCAGAGAGCTTCAACGCCATCTTGGTCTACATGGATTTTTTTATTTTTTTTTTGGTTTTTAAGATGGTCCAGGCATGGACGACCTCCAGATTGCGTCTCCTTCTATGGAAGCCGTAAAGGAGGCCAAGGCAGTTCTCCAGGCTGCCTACAGGATGAAGGACCTTGGTCCTGCAGCTCTGTTTCTCGGGATGGAGATCGTGCGTGATCGTCAACGACGGACACTCTTGTTGCATCAGGCACGTTCCGCCCACGTTGTGGAGGAGCGGTTTGCTGACCTTCTAGGTGCAGTTCCTACAACCTCCACCCCCATCACACCTGACGGGCAGGATGCTCTGAAGGTGGATGATCCCGCAAACCTGGGGGAGACAGTGGACGTGACCCTGTACTTGCGCCTGATTGGCTCCTTGATGTACTTGGCCACTACCACATGACCCGACATTGCCTTTGCCATCAACCTCCTTGCACAGTTCTCACAGTGTCCTCGGGCGAGAGCCCTTCATGCAACTGTGCGAGTGGTGCGGTACGTGGTGTCCACACCGTACCTCGGACTCTGCTTTCGACGGCAGTGTTCGATGGTAGTCGGCGGCTACACAGACAGTGACTGGGCATGGAGTCCTGATGGGCACAGTCGGACAGGCTATGTGTTCCTGCTTGGTGGCATCGCTGTGTCGTGGCGCAATGGCAAGCAGGATTGTATCGCACGTAGCTCATCAGAGGCTGAGTATGTTGCTCTAGGGGCTGGGGCTGCTGAGGCGGTTTGGCTACAACGTCTATTTCGTGAGTTGCGTCAGTCTGTGCCTTGCATCGTTCTGCACCGTGACAACTAAATGCTCTTGCCATTGCAGAGAACTCTGGTGTGTTTCATGCACGCACAAAGCACATTGCTGTTGAGTATCACTTTGTGCGTGATCTTGTGGACAGACAGGTGATCTCCATCATCTAGGTCGGCACGGACATGCAGCGGGCTGACTTCTTGACCAAGGCACTTGCGCGTGGAAAGTTCATGGTGGCCATTTGTTCTGTCGGGCTACGCCCCTTGCCTGAGAGTGGCAGAGAGTAGGGTGTGTGAGCATGGACTGTTGAGCATCTTGTTGTGCACCTGTGTCAGTTATGCACGTGTATGGACATGCGTACCATCGGGTGATGGGGGAGTGTTGTGATGTGAGTTACTTCCGTCCATTTGTACAACTTACTGTGACCACTCGACCGTGTCCATGCTCGTGCAGATCCCTGATGCGGGCCGAGCTGGCCCCGGAGCACTGACGGTTGGTGGATCCATCCACCAGCAGCAGCCAGACTGTTGTCACGATGTCCTATGTGCTTGCTGGGGTGCTCTGCAGTTTTTCTACAGACGCTAGAGTTTTCTCAATGGACTGGCTCTCGAGCCCGATTTGCATGTTTTGCGTTGTCCTTCCACCGATCGATGCCAAACGTGTGTGTGTGACCAGTCGTAGCGTCCGGCTCGAGATTCTGCATCTCTAGGTTCATTCGGTGTTGCGTTTGGATGCCTGTGCGCAGAGTCGCGGCCAAAACAATGGTTTTGAGCCGGTTTTAGGACAAATCGACACTGCCGCGTGCGTCACCCGCCGTGTGCTGCGGCATGCATTTATGTTGTGTGCTTGTCAGTTGTCAACCCTCTCTGCATTAGGAAGCTATTGGAGCTTATGATACTTTGCGCGTCTCCCTAGCCTGATCCTTGCTGTTTCTTGGACCTGCTTGCTTGCTAGTGCGCTAGCTGACTGGACACTGTCACCACATCAACAGCAGTAAGGTTAGGAAGCTTCCTAGCAATTTCTCACCCCAACAAGCACCCGAGACATTGTGGCCGCTGTCTGGCAGCTGCTAATGGGTGGAGCCACCACCCCTCGGTGCTCTGGCGCCAGTTGGGTCCGCATCAAGGATCTGCATGAGTATGGACACGGTCGAGTGGCCACAAACAGCTGTATAAAGAGACGAGAACGACTTACATCACAATAGCTTCTGCAAGGAGGGAGGGCCAAACTGACCCTTCCTATACAAAATTCTTTGAGACTTAACATGTCTCTCCTAGGTAGACCCTTGATTATTTTGCACATGCATTGTGTGATGTTGCATCTATTCCACTTCAACGTCATTAGTTTTAAGAAGCTTCCAAGAAATACTCTCATTTGCCTCAATTGCATTGTCTTTATTTGTTTTCAAGATTAAACACTACTCAAGGAAAATATTCTTCTAGGCTTAATTATTTAAAATATTACCTTGAATGTTTGAGACAGACAAAAATTCTAAGTTTTTTGTACCCTCTATTCATCATTAATGATACACGAAGGCTTGATTGACCTTTCTACGTTTTTCATGACCTAATATAATCAAAAAATTCATCAGCGGAATTTCTCAACTAGGTTACCCTTCCAGTCATGATGATTCCACGTGGTGTTACGGGCTCAACCTGCTTGAGTGGAGTTGTAGTGCCCTCAGCCTCATTAGGTTAATATTTGGGGCAATTTGAAAGGGGCACGCGCGGTCAACTCTGGGTATTATCAAATCGACCCCTGGCCGGCAGTGGGTGGGACTTCGCAAGTATGTTTGCGACAATTGTGTTTTTAAGTTGACATTTACCTTTCCGTTTTGCTCGGGTTTGATGGGAAATTTATCACTCATTCGAAAACTGCGCCTGCGAGTAGTTTCGTGAACCCGTGTCACTTTGCGGTGACACAGGCGGAAGATCCCCATCTCGTGAGCACGTTTTGCATGTGCCTTATAAATGAATAAAACTAGCTGACCAAAAGCTGCGTTCTGGAGTTCGTTACCTGAACCAAGTTATTCAACATTGCTTTCCCTAAATCATGCCAATGTTTTGAGCTGGAAAGAGCGGTTTCTAGATGACCAAAACCAGCTCTGGTCGCTTTCCCACTGCTGACTGCAGCCATCTGGGAGACCCTAACCCGGAATGTCCATTGCACCGCAGCAGTTAGCCTCCTCTCTCTCGAGGCAGAGGAATAGTTCCAATCACCAAACCACAGGGTACTGGGAATCGTTAAAAACCGTGATTTTAATTAATGTACTCAATCCTAGCGCATCTTCTCAACGTCAGACAGCTTTAGCAACCAAGGAGGAATGTATCTTCCACCACCATAAAAATTTAGATGACAAAATATGAAGAATGAAGATTGAAGTTTCACACATGTTCTCGTTCTGTTTTTCAAGATGGTTCCCTCAGAAAATCCCTCGCACTGGGCTCCCTTCCACAACAATTAAACTTAGTGCAGGTGGTGCTTCCAAACTTCTGAAGAAACAATGCATACTAGAACATAGGAATCAAATACATCTAATTTTTTCAAGAAGCCTAGAACACTTCATCGTTTGGAAACATATTGTACAATTATTTTAAATTCATTTCAAAACAGTCTTAATATTATGACTTCAATATTGATCAATGATTCCATAATTTTCTACTCTATCTTGTATCTATAACTATGATTTATCCTTCTTCCTCCTTTCACAAATATTGGAATATTTCTAAGATAAGATTTTGCTCCAAATGATAAAAACATTAGAAATTTCATTTCATCATCATTTTCTACTTATTCCTAAAATCATCCAATTGTAAATTTGCATCTCTTATAAAATGCTGGAATTCATTCATAATCTTAAAAAATCAAGAAAACTTTTCATAACTTTTTACCCCATCAGCTAACAACAAATTCATACTAAGAGATGTTATGCCTCATGAATCCACCTACATCTTTGATTAAAATCATTACTCCCAACCAAAACGGAGAACATCTAAATATGAAATAAACCCTCATGTAAGTGTATTAAATATTTAATGACACTTTAATCAGAAAACATTCAGCAGAGATTCTATTCTTAATGTAAAAAAAATCCATAACAAGTGAACAAAAATAAAAAATTGAAGAAATAAAACAATAATGATATCAGTATAAACCTCCAAATTCCTTGCTCAACATCATCCGAATATGTGATTAATCTCAAACATTATCATAACAACCAAAAAACTTATAGGAATGTAATAATGTAATCTTATCCTCTTAATTCATCCATTTATAATCTGAAAACTCATAAAGTGAGAAGATGAATACAAGTTCAACTCCCTTATAACACAAATCAAACCTCCTATGATGTACTTCCATGATTCAATTTAAAACAATTGTATATGGAAAATCATTCAACATATCACAAAACCACATTCATAATTTTCATGTCTGCCACAGCGCTCCTCCCAACTTGCAAAACGTGTTTGACAAGACTATAACTCTTCAAAACGAAGTACAAAACAACCTACGTAATCACTAAAATTAATTCAACATGTTCTACTACAAGCAAAGACACCTAAAAAAAGTGAAGGATGATCTCCTTCCCTAAAAACTCCACAGCGAAAGAGATATCAAACACTCCACAAGAAGACCTCATCATATTAAGCTAACATGTACACATCATTAACTAAGTCACCAAAATGCCTCTACACTTGATACTATCAATCACTCTACGTCATCAGATGTTTGCATAACAAAGACTATTAAATTGCAAGATGTTTGTAAATCATGATAAGCTACCACAACTTGATGCAATTCCTAAGATATGCAAACCATAACATGTTTTTGTATGCATTCAATGGATGAAAATTTTGATTACAAAATCAAGCATTTGTATAACAAGGAACATCTTTTCACATTTCCCGCAAACCTAAAATAATTATTATAAGTTTGTTTGGGAACATATGAGTTTTTTTTAATTTGGCCCCCTTTAGTCCGCCGAAGTCTTCAAGGGTGTATCTCACATACATATGAGATTAACGCTAGCTAGTCATAATGATTTATCTTTTGTACATAGGACACATGATGAACATACTCATTCTCTTCAAGTGCCACGTATTTTGTTTGCTCGTAGTCAACGACCCCCGTTCCAAACGTTATGGAGGGTGTTAGATAGTTCACCTAGAAAAGTTGAAAGACAAATGAAAAAAAGTATTTCTTTATCTACATTGTTCTCCTAAAAAACCAACATGAATTTCTTGAGCAAACACATTATTGAACAAAGAATGAATACATAAATCACTCCATACAAGTTAACATATGAACTTTTTCATTGTATATGTCCGTTTTTACATACAATACACAATAAAGCATCATAAAACATTCTTTTTCTTAAGTTGGTGCCACCCTCCGAATGTAAAACAATACATGGTAATTAAGTCGTAAGTGTGTCTCAAAATCATTACTTTTATACATATATGTATGCTTAGATAAAGTATGCTCTTCTGAATTTTTGAATATGATCGATAATGAATGAAACTTTCTTAGGCAAAAAGAGAAAATCAAGAACCATTCTTGACAAAGGGAATCAATTTAGTACTTCAATTGTGCATTATAATCTCTTAATAACTTTTCAACAAGAATTAACACACCAAACAAAAATCCACCCACCCCACCACAACACAATCCTTGCTTTACAAAGTGTAGTACATAATGTATAAAACAAAACTAACAAATCTTATCAAGTGTCTTTGAACATTTTCATGTTCTTTGAACCTGTTTTTAGCACAATTTTTTATACATCCCCTAATAAACTAGTAAAATACGCTAGGCAAGGAGGGGTTGATCACAAGATTGCCCATTACAAAAGTAAAAAGTGTCATTATTGATTATACAAGTAGGTGTGGTTTGTAGACAAACATATGGATAGAAAATTTGATGAATGATGAATGAAAAAAAGATATTGAGATGAAACATCTTACGAGTAGGTCAACCCTTGTGTGACAGATGTAGTTGCAACGTAGGCACCTTTGGCAAAGATATGTGTGATAACTTGTGTTTCTTGCTTGACCATATGATATCTTCGCTGGATAGGAGGCGCATGAAGCCAGTGGTTCTTTTTTGATCCTCCTCTATGTTTCCAAAATCTTCGCTAATGTAGCACTTTAGCTTCAAGTATTTAGAAATGCCAAAGCAAAATGATGTGACCTTTGTTGCTCTCATGTTCATGAGGGAATGATCTAGCTCTTTACATGTGTGAGTTGAGCAATTCTCATTTTCACGTGCAAGGTCCCCCACAACATACAGTAGGTTAGGATGTGTGCAGCTTGCAGCATGCATGAGTGATCCTTCTTTGCCGGAAAAAATTGTTTAACTTCTCCCCTTTCTTATAAGATGGGCTAGCTACTTCTAGGTCAAAGGTGTAGGTACATGCAGCAGTGTCACATTAAAGCATTCATAGAATTTTGATTTGGAGATTCCTTGGATTTGCATCAATGCCCACAAGTTGTGGTTCCGTTTTATGTTCATGCCAAGGTAGTACTCAAAGGATAGCATGAGGGTGATGTTCACCTCCTTAGCTATTCTTGTAGTTGTTGATCAGGTGAACTCAGAAAATGGTCTCATGATGAGGATATCATGTATGTACACAATTACATAGCAATCAAGATGAATGTGAAGAGTTGGTTCATGAGTAAACAGACACTCTTTAAAGGCAACAGTACAAAAGTGCTTCAAGCTTTTTGTACTAGAGGATTGGGCTATGATTGAGGTCGAAAATGATCTTTCTACAGCTTGCAAACACTTCCACTCGTATTGTTGAATCCTTCCAATTTTTTCATCAACAACGTAGTGACAATATCTCCATAGAAGAAGGCGTTCTTTACATTAAGTTGCTACACTGTGTAGTTTTGAACTGCTGCAATGGTGAGCATGATGCGTATCATTGTGTAGCTAATCATAGGTACGTAGGTATCAAAGTTGTCCTTGCCTTCTACCTATAAGAAGCCTTTTTTACAAGACGCGCTTTTCACTTGTGAATGTTGCTGTCAGATTTTGTCTTCATGTAGAACACCTTTACACCAACAGGTCATGAGTGTGGTGGTGGCTCTATGACCTCGCACATCCCAAGTTTCATCGGATTGTTGAATTTCACGTTGAATGTTGTTTTCAACTCTTCCACTTGTCCTCCATTTCGACGTTTTCAAGATGTGTGGGCTCTTGTCACACACTAACAAAAAGCATTCGCTATGCCTCCGAGCCACCTACTAAAAATTTTCCACGAGTTCCACAAGACTATAACATGCCGTTCATCAGTAGGTTTGTCTTCCAAGGTGGGGCTTTTGATGTGGTTAGCATCAAGGGGCACATACGTGCTCATTGTATCCTTATGCACCTCATCCAAATTAGCAAAGGTGAGTTAAGATGAGTCTGCTGCTAAATGTGCCGCCACAAGTGCTTCAATTTACAAGTTGTAAACAATTTTTAGCAAATCAGGAGTTGATGCATGCTTGTCCTTCCAAGATGCATGCATGAAATTGCAAAAACCGATGTTGTCACTTTTGATGACAATGCACCAAGTCTATTGCAAAGGACTTCCAATCTTTGATGTTGAGAACATGTCCTATGAATAATCCCCAAAATTCCTTGTCTGTCAACTTCCTCCTTTGGAATGTGTACAAGTGCAATGCAACCAAATCATCCGAATGCTTTGATGTCTCGCATGTCTTCATGCAAGCCCAAAATGGTGTCATGTTTGGCAACTTTTTGTGCAACATGCGATTGCGCACCTCAATGGCTTACTTAAGCGAGTAGAGCCAGAAGTCTTTGCTCAGTTGGGTGCTAAGATGTATTGACTTTAGCGTCTCTTGTATGGTATGACGTGCAGATTTTGCAGTGCCATTTTGTTATACTAAAAAGGGCACTAAAAACTGCTGTACGTTGCCAATGTCTTTGAGGCATTACATGAGATAAGAGTTGGTGAACTCTCAAATGCTACTGAAGCGTAGGACTTGCATCTTCTTGTTACTCTTACTCTATGCCATGGTCAAATACTTGGAAATGTTTGTTGGTGCCTAATCTTTTGTCTTGAAGGCATAACACCAAGTGAAGCTTGTTGCATCAATCATATAGAGGAGGAAGTATCAATTTCCTAAGTTCATTGTGGTCATCATTACTTGTCCACAAACACTTATTTGGACCAATTTTTGTTTTTCAACGACATCACACTTGCTAGTGGGAAGAAGCTTTTGCCTTTGAAAATTGTCCTTAATACATTCTTTGTCAGGGTTTTATATGCATTTGCAGTCACAATATTCAATATCGTGTCCCTCAAGTTATTCTTATGTTTTCATGGTCTAATTCAGTTGATTACTGATGTGGTAAATTCTCTTGTGCCACATGAACATGTTTGCACCTATAAGTTAATGTAGACTTGTTGCTCCATAGGTCGTCTCTTTAGAAATTGTAGAAGATGAGCCAATATCAAGCCAAATTATGCCAATTGGATGGAGACATTGTTGAGTAAGAAAATTCCCTTGATGGCTTGTAATGGTGATGGAATCATCCTTGCTCATAATCAGCTACCCTAGTGATAGAAGGTTGATGATGATCTAGGTATGTGGAGAACACTCATAAACTTCACTTGAGCTCTTTTGTACCCTACAACTATCACTCTACCCTTTTGCAATACAGGCACTTGTCGGTTGTTGGCGACGTTGACAAAACGTTTAGTGCTAGGTTACAGATCAAGGAGACAAGTACTACACAAGGTGATGTGTGATGAGCATGCACTATCAAGGTACCACACAAATGATGAGCAAAAAAGATCACTCTTTTGTACATCCATGAGCTGGAATACGGATGTTCATGAGTCAAACTCGTTTCCTTGTTCTTTTCCTTTCTACAATTATTTTCATGTGGCCAATCTTCTTGAAGTAGTGACAATCCATTATAGGTGGTGATCCTGCATGTTGGCCAAAGGAGTTTCAAGTGATGGTGTCTGGTGTAGATCGGGCTTATGAAGAAGAGGATGCTTAGTTTTACTTTTCATTGGCTCTTCCACAATAAGTGAGTTGATGTGACGAGAAACTACTACTAAAAAGGGTGTTTGTGGAAGAAGGCTAGCTTTGTCCTTGGCGAGCTTATTGGTGTGTTGCTCGATGAGTAGAGTTGTACACACAAAACCTCTTTCTTGAACTTCATCACATGCCTTATGTTCTCCTAATCGCGTGTTAACGCATTGAGGATAAATTGAAGAAACACAGGCTTCGAGATAGGAGCATCTATTATGATGAGGTGATCACGAAAGGACTTAGCTTTGTTGATGAAGTCCTCTATGTTGTCAAAGTTGTTTAGGTTGATGTCTAATTTCTTAGTTAGTAGGTAAGACTTGAAGGTGGAGTGTCCCAACATGTAGGTCCACAACAAGTAGGAGCAAGCATGATGGGCATGTTTAGTTGAGTTCTCCTACATCTTGATTGCTTTTTGAATGAACGGACTAAGTTGATTTTTCAAGCCCACGTATGTAGCTCTGGAAAAGTATGTGAAGTCTGACTTGATGCGAGCTTTGTGAATACCAATTAAATGCATTGGGTGTTTGAGACCCTCTACAAAACCACTCCCTGAAATGATCAAAAACACTTTGAAAGAGGGATTTTTTATAGTTGGAGGAAAAGGTGATGTCAGCACTCCATCACTGTATTTCTTCGAGAGGTCATGTATAGTTTGTGTATTGTTTCTCCAACTTTATTACTTTTTATGACATGTGGACATAAAAACTTCAAATTTTAAGAGAATTCTTGATGGGGCATTGAGAAAGAGCTATTGTTAGATAAATAAGATGTATTAGGAATTGGTTTGATACATGGCCACACCCATGCTAAAACTCAGTTTTGAGGCTTGGGTTTGATCTTTCAGGTTTCTGGGCATAAGTGAGAACAATGATAATGTTCACTTTGGAGCATATACTAATTTTAAGGGAATCCCCCTTTTGATGGGAACATTTTTTGTGCCTAGAATACATGCCTTAACATTTTCAAGTATAACTCATGACAAATAAAAGACAATGGACCGTTATAAACTATGAAAAGTTTATTATAAATTGACGTACATGGATCAAAACCTAAACATATGTAAGCTTCATGTTTTGACACAAACTTTTGAATGAAAATCAAATTCCAAAGTTTTTTTCGTGTTAGGACATTCATGGATAGGGTTTATGAAACGAAAGAATTCACTATTGGAAGGCCTGTAGGACCTCAATGTCATCTCTTTACTAATTTGGTAGCCAAAACACGGATTTCAAGTTGGGAGAGGGATCAATTGAAGATTCTGGCTGGTCTTTGTGCTGGTACTATTTGTCTATAGATTGTTCACCAATAGAAGAGGTATCATCATGCTTGGCTAGCAAGTACAACCAAGTTTTTATGGGTCCTAGCGGAATGTCAAGCATGATGTTTTACCTAGGTTGGAAGGTCAAGTCATATTGTTTGGGGTGTTGGAATGTTTTTTAGGAACAAATGTATTGAAGGTACTCTTATTCTAAGGATAGGGACTTGCACTCACATATGAGAAGGTATTGGTCAAGAGGGCCTTGCATCTTGATATTTAAGATCATCGATTCCATAAGGGAAAGAAGAACTTTGATCTTTGTCTTACATGTTCACGTGTGATGTATGCATCGATTCAAATGCTCTCACTGAAATCATTTGTGTGAAGTTTTTGGTTAGTTGTTATGATTATATCTTTTGCATTTTTGATTTGAGTTTTCATCTCAAGTTAGTTTTGAAAGTTAGAATGTATGGTTTGATTATGGTATTCAAGTGTTTTCTTGAAGTTATAGATTTAATTTTTGTGTCTTCACTTGAATCTTGAATTTGAATATAGTATTGAAGTTTCAAGTATGAATTTAAAATACATACTATATGTTGAATACATCATTCTACTTTCATTTTTTTGTAACGTAAGAAGATCATAATGATGATTTTGTAGTTTTTTATTGGGACAAAAGTGTGAAACGTTGTTGAAAACGTATGTTGTTTGAATATTGATTCGCAATATAAGATCAATTTTTGATTTGTTTATTATGAATTGCGTTAAATGGAGAACAGGACTTAAGAAAATGAGTTGATGATTCTCAAAAGAAAAACATACATATTGATTGAGAGGGAGAATGAGATAGAGATATGCATGAATACATACACATATACTTGTATACATTTACACATATACATGTCGTGTGTGTGCGTCTATGTGTGTGTGTATGTGTGTGTGTGTGTGTGTGTGTGTGTGTGTGTGTGTTTGTGTGTGTGTGTGTGTGT
>SZWC01023373.1:6299-29041 GCA_023375785.1 Penium margaritaceum | reverse complement strand
GTACGTTCAATGTTGCATGACGACAGTATCAGCTGGATGAATTTTTGACCAAGGCACTGAAGCGTGACTCGTTGAAGAAGGCAATGAGTCCGGTTGGCGTGCGTCAGTGAGTGGCTCTTTTTATCCCTACCTGTGTCTCTGCGTGCTTTGGGGGAGTCTGGCTATTGACTGTGTCTCCGCCCATCCATGTGCACTACGCCTGTGAGTCATGGAGAAGTGTTGGTTTTTATGCATTTCTCATTGTGCTATGTTGTGTCCTCCCGGCTTGTGTACATTCACGTGCAGATGACTGACGGCGAGACTCGATGCTGCTCGAGTGTCGTCCGGTGGAGCCGACGCACGCTGAGGCCTACTAGCGGTTTGTTGGAGCCTCCTCCCTCCGGCGACGCGCTCAGCTCCATCGGCAGGCCTCCTCGGCGGTTGGCCCACCAGCGGTCACTGTCACTACAGATGTTGTCTGCATGCATCTGCAGCGTCATGCTCTGCCTAGGGTCCATGTTGCATGTTGCGTTGCATTGTTTGGCATCATGGGCCATCATAGGCACTGCCTGGGTTTGGGTAGCCATAACTCCTTACTGCTATTTTACTAGCCGATTCTGACCGCACGACTGCGTTCACAACGTCAGTATTTTGGTATTGTCTTGTTTTCAGGCAAAACGGACGGCGCCCGGGTTTTGGGCTGTCACCCGTTTGGCAGGGCTCACCGAGAAAACCCTACCTGCCAGAAAATAAGTCTAGGACTATTTTCTGATTGGCTGGTTAGCCGAGTAACAAGTTCTATAGTGCTGGGGGGGAGTTAGAACTTGGAGGGGTCTCTCATTGTTGCTTATTCTTCATTCCTAATCAGTCACTTTCAATTTTCAGCTGCTTTCTGGCGCTAACACGGGCATGCGCGTTTTTGAATAACAAACCCAAAGCTTCCAGACTTCAACTCTAGAGCAGCAGGCTGAGGAGGCAGCACACTTAAGCAACAAGCGTGGAAGCCCTCACGCTGCATCAACAACGCTGCTGTCCCAACCTGCTGCATAGTTTTTCTGTCTATCCATCGGCATCAGTCGTGACGGGTGGAAGCCACACAAACCAACACTCCCCCTGGCTGACATAGCCGTCTACGCCAGAAAAATGAACGAAGGGATGGAACAACAACGTATGCCAAACCACAATGTGCACCAGTCAACCACAAACACATACACAACTGCTGCCCATCTAAGGTCTCCTCACGACACTGGCACATCATACCAAGTGTCAGAGTCGAGACCATGAGAAGAGTCATGCACAAGCACACAAACCAGTGTAATGCACATTATACATATGTGAGATGGCATGAGGGTCTCCTCGTGACACTGGCGGTACCAATGCCCGGGTCTCGACCACTACGAGCAATCCAACAGGTATCTCTGTGCCGACCACAATAGCATCATCAATCAACACACAGGATCATAGGGGATCGCCTCGTAACACGGGTGTACCTCACCACGTGTCCGGGTCTTGACCACTATGAGCAAACCAGCTGGCATGCACATGCCACACGCAGTATGGCCACACTCCAAGACACACAACCACATGCTCTCCTTGTGACACAGGTGCAACCGGCCAAGTGTCCGGGTCTTGACCAACAGAGTGCGGATGTAGTATGCTCATAGCATAGCATGGAACCCTTGCCATGCATCTCCCGTGACGACGCGTTAGGTCGAGGTCCACACAACACTATCCCTAGGTAAATGAAGCTAGCAGCGATGTCCTCGATGGAGATGTTGATGCCGTAGCTGAACAGATCCTGGTTGATGAATCATGTGGTCTCTCCATCATGCAGAGATAGCTCCCCCTGTCATGTACAAGTCGGCTCCTAGCCTCAAAGACGAAGTGGTGTCTCCGGCCACGAATCCTCACGTTGCTACTGCATCACCTGGAGTCTACCAGTCCTCACGTGAATGCCAAGGGTCCCAAATCATACTCTCTCCTCTCTCCGCTCTACCACGATGTATCTTTGTACGCTTGAGGAAAGGGAATGGGCATGCAACACGTAAGCGTGGATGAAGTGGCGTAGCTGGCGTCCGAGGCGGGATAGAGCACCCTAAGGCATAAGGGTGTACGGCCAGAAGAGGAGGGTTGGAGCGACGAACTGGATCACCACTCATGGGCGAATGTGACAATTGAGCAGCTAAGTCGGGTGGATGAAGGTGCGTGATGGGAGCAGCAGAAGGAGGAGGAGCGATGATGGAGTCGATAGGAACGAGGATGGCAGAAACCGAAGGTATGCTCACCTCTCTTGTGATAGTGTCTCTAGCGGATGTCATACTCGATGCTGGTACAAGGTCCTCCCCGAGTGTGGGTGTGCCAAATGTTGGTGGTGGAAAGCTCGTGTCGATAGTAGTGATGCTCCCCTCCTTTGAGAATCGCTCATGCGTTGCCATCACCTACCGCTGCAGCATCACTACACGCTCTTGCAAGTCAGCATAATTTGCCTCGGACATGTGGAGGTGGCCCATCTCCGCCTTGCGTAGGACGAACTCTGCCTCACTGGATGCTGTACATGCAGATTGTAGAACTTGTGAGTACAGCTCCATCTGCATCTCTGTTGCTGAAGGTGATGGAGCCGGTGCTACTGCATCCACCTCGGGGTCAATCAAACTCGTAATGTGCTGAGACACTCGAACATCGGATGCAGCTACAGGTGTTGCATCCACACCACAACTTGTGTCTATCATACGGGAAGGAATGAGCGGTCGCATGGCATGAGAGAAGGACAAAGAGGAGTCGTCAGAGTTTATGGAGTATGTGGAAATGCCGTCCGTGGATGTGTTGCTACCCTAAGCGTCAATGTGATCAGCAGGGTCACCAACATGTGAATACAAGAGGGCAAAATTCAGCTCCTGCTGATGAGGTGACTCGATGTGCCTGTACGGGAGTACTCCACTATCCTCGATTGTAGCCGTAATTGACACAGGTGTGCAGGAATTTGACTCGATGCCCATCAAGACAACCAAAAAGCACAACTAGAGCTCACGCACCGTCTAACCGAGAAGGCTGGTCGCTGCCACCTGCTCGAAAATGGAGTGAGGATCACCATGTGACTCCGTCATGTGTGTCAATGCTCCATCGTGTGTACGGGAACCCGTAGACTCCGGGAAAATGGGCGAATCCTCACGTTGAAGCTCGTCCTTAGGTAACACAGATGAGACGGTGGAGCCTACTATGTCTGCTGTTGCACATGTCCCAATGAAATCTCTCAAGAATGCCTCATCCTCTAAATGACCAGCCGGCCGACTCTGCTCATGCACTGCGATCGCTGTCGGGCTCGTGCGAGTCTCGTGCGCCAACGCCCCCGGAAATACATATGGGACATCCCAATCCGCATGATACTCCTATGCCACTGCTAGGCTGCTACCGACCAGAGTCGCGAGTGGCACCGCCCAGGGACTTCGTGCCTGCGCTCCTCGTGATGTAACTTGCTTCTGCGGAAGATCTGGATCCGTCCCAGACATGGACGTCGAGTTTGATGACACATAAGTCTCCACCATGAACGCCATGTCGGGGTCAGACTCCATGTCATGTGCTGTCGCTATATCATCTGAATCTGCAAGAGCTGACGCTCGGGCACCATGGCACGGCGCGAGTGCGGATCATGTCGCTACGGTCACAACTGGCAACGCACGGTGACCACACTCCCCCTCGACAGGTAGAGCAACGGAAGCTGAGGAGGTGGAGGATGTATCAAAACTGGTGCAAGCACGACGTGCGGAGCGCTGACGCCGACGCCGCAAGGACACATCACTCGAAAGACAACATGAAGGCATGTCATCGCACAGTGGCGTCGTGGTCGCATGAGAATGGAGGATCAAAAGGATGGTCGCAGCCTGGGACTGGCCGGCCGGTGGAGCTGAAGGGACACCATCGGATGCGAAAGGAAAAGGGGGTGAAGGAGATGTGATCGAAGAGGTCATCGACGAACTAGTAGCAGAAGCATGCTTGGTGAAGACCAGGTCATAAAACCGTTGCACCATCTGTCTTAGGCCGTGGATCTTGGCGAATATGGTCGCCAGAGGTCCAGCTAGGGGATCTACCAACGCTGGCAAATCTGTATGCTATGGAGGACGTAGGCTCGAGCGAGGCTAAAGCCAAGGTGGATGCCAGCCGTGAGGGCGCATCCCGCAGTGACACCAACCATGACGTCCATCACCACGGTAATAGCAGGCGAACATGCAAAACGCCTACTCAAATATCTGTGCACTCATCTTGTGCGCTGGACAATAGATAGGTGTCGAGGGCACCTACTCCCGGTGGTAAACACCAAGCCATGGGAGAGAATGAGACCAATAGGTATTGTGACTCCCAGAGGTCACGGCATCGGGGTCAGCAAAAGTGACCAGACGGGAGGAGCTGCAACATCACACAGTACGTCTGGAGAATTGAGTATGACTAGCTGGGGCTACCAATGCTGCTGCCACTGAAAGAGCAAAGACTGCTCCAAGAATAGAAGAGGTGGCGGTTGTAGGTGTGGTTGCTTCTCTAAGCGGCGGACGACCTAGCCCTCAAAGATGCACAGACTTGAATCCGCCATCGATACTACGGAGTGAAGTGCGCGCACCAATCCACAGGCCCGAGGGAGACGTCGGTCCATGACGCGTCTCAAAGCGGAGATTACCGCCGACAACACTATCCGATGTCGGCTGGGAAGGCAAAACTACAAACGCTGCTACAATCGCTATGCACTAAGCAATCCTCGCCATACCACCACCACAACCACTACTGCTACAAAAGCTGTTGTTGCCGCTGTGGCTGCTGCTACTACAAGTGTCAGTGAGATGTGGAGCCATTCCATAGCCCCGCATAATATTTTGTTTGTGATTGAAAATTGTCTTCCCCCCCCTCTTTTTTTGTCCCTCCTTTCTTGCCCTCATCCCCGTTTTGTTTTTTGCTTTTTTTTTTCTTTTCACCACTCGCTTTCAGGTGCACCGCATCTAAATATTATTTGTACTCGTCCCCATGGTATCGAATGCACCTAAGGTGGACTAATGGAGAAAATAAAGGGTGGAAGGGGTTGGGGGGATGTCCGGCTTGTTCGGTCCTCCCTCCCGTGCACGCTCGCTCGCTCGCTAGCTCAGCGAGCAAGCAAGAGAGTGAGCAAGTGTGGGAGGAGGAGGGAGGAGGGAGGAGGGGGGGTGTGTCCCTCTCAGCCGTCGGCCCCTCCGGCGGTTGGCCGACGGGGCCGACAGGGCCGACGGGGCCGACGGGCCCCTCCGAGGGGCCCCTCGGAGGGGGCTCAACGGGGCCCTCCAAGGGCCCCCTTGAAAGGGGAGGCTCGACGGGCCCGCAGGCCCCCTCTAAGGAGGCCCCTCTATTGGAATTTGAGGGGGTCCTTTGGAAGAGGGCTGCAAGGCCCTCCTGTAGCAGTAGCTATAGCGACGAGTGCAGCTACTGCGTTTGCTGCTGCTACTACTACTTTTGCCACTGCTACTGCTATTGCTACTCTATGCAGCACCAGCTCCTACTGCTTGATGCTGCCGCCGATGCTGGTGTTGTTGCTTCTGATGCTGGTTCTACTGCTACTACACTACGCAGCAGGTGTTGCTGCTGCTTTCTGCTGACGCCGCTATCGCTTGCTGCTACCGTCACTACTGCTTGCTGCTGCACGCTGCTGCTGCTGCCGCTACTACTGCTACTGTTGCTATGTGCTGCTACTGCTGTCGCCGCTGTTGTAGCGGCTGCTGCGCTGCTACTGTTGCCGCCACTACTACTTGCTGCTGCCGCCGCTGCTACTTGCTGCTACACGCTGCTGTTGCTACCGCCGCTGCTGTAGTGGCTACTGTTGCTACTGCAATGTGCTGCTGCTTCTGTTGCCGTTGTGGTAGCGGTTGCTGCGCTACTAGAGCTACCGCCACTGCTCCTGCTTTGCAATACCGTGACTGCCACGGTTGCTACTATTGTTGCCGCTGCAATCGCTAATGCTTCTGTGCGTGGCTCACCATCCCTGTGGCGTTCACGTATAGTCCCTTCACGCTCCCTCACGCTACTGCCGGCATGGCGCCACGTGGCACATTCTCTTTACGTTCCGCCCACTTCTGCTACTTCTACTACTTCTGCTGCTCACACGCCCCCCTGCGCTCTGATACCATATTGATTTTTTTAGGGCATGCAGGCCCATGTAAAAGTGAACATGAGCTTTGTGTGTGAGTGCATTGCAAAATGGTAAGAAATTGGCTAAGTCTAGAATGCGTAATATGAAAGAGCAAGGAGAGTTTACAAATGAGCCCCTAGTGGGCTTGTGTAGGGACGTGGGCAGCTAGCCGCACCGGGCCCTGTCACCCGTGCTGAACCCAAACAAGTCAGCCAGGAGAACCCACTGCATACACCACAAGAACAACAAACGTGGTCTCCTTGAGGCACCGGAACAACTCTCTGAGTGCCCAGGTCTCGATTACCGGGAAAATACGAGTTATGCTAGAAAAACTCAAAATCAGCATCCAGACAACGAAAACCTCTTTCCGAACATCGAAAGCCCTACTACAACCATCGGGTCTCCTCGTCGCACTGGTACAGTCCACCGGGTGCGCGGGTCTCAACCCACCAAGAAAACTCTCCTACCTCCCGACAAGCCCACAGGGCTGCCGGAACGCACTGACCGCGTCTCGTTGGCACTGTCATAGGTGTTGGAGAAGTCTTGGTATAGTCTGGAGGCCCGTCGTGTCATTACGCCCTCCTCTATCATATACCACCAACATGAGTATATGGATAATCCATCAGCGTCAATCGTGACGGGTTGAAGCCCCACAAACCAACACTCCCCCTGGCTGACATAGCTGTCCACACTAGAAAAATGAACGAAGGCATTGAACAATAACGTATGCCAAACCACAATCTGCACCAGTCAACCACACACACACATACACAACTGCTGCCTATCTAAGGTCTCCTCTCGACACTGGCACATCATACCAAGTGTCCGGGTCCAGACCATGAGAAGAGTTATGCACACGCACACAAACCAGTGTAATGCACACCATACACATGTGAGACGGCAAGAGGGTCTCCTCATGACACTGGCGGTACCAATGGCACGGGTCTCGACCACTACGAGCTATCCAGCAGGTATCTATGTGCCAACCACAATAGCATCATCACTCAACACACAAGATCATAGGGGATCTCCTCGTAACACGGGTGTACCTCACCACGTGTCCGGGTCTCGAACACTATGAGCAAACCTGTTGGTATGCACATGCCACACGCAGTATGGCCACACACCAAGACACACGACCACATGGTCTCCTTGTGACACTGGTGCAACCGACTAAGTGTCCGGGTCTTGACCAACAGAGTGCGGATGTAGTATGCTCATAGCATAGCATGGACCCCTCGCCATGCATCTCATGTGACGGTGCGTCAGGTCGAGGTCCACACAACGCATGAGTCTAGAGACACGTGTGAATCCACTTCATGAGCAGTTTCGTCCAGAAATACAGTGCAAGGTAAGGGGATTCTGAGAACCATGTACGTCTTTGTAAAAGTCCAACACTGTCGAGAAGTCAACTCAATATCGTTGTTCATGTTTCTCTCCACACCTATAAAAATGATTTTGAAATTTCTGTAATCTTACAAAATGGAACATTGGAGGCTGGAGCACATGGTCAAAATGCCCTCACCGAATTGGTGTCAAAACACCGAGGTACACGTACAGTAGGCTATAATTGTAAGGACACAAACACACACCCGTATATTACAGGGAATTAAGTACTCAATACATCCACCACCCCTCTTTTAGTTGTGACATCCTGGCGCGTTCCGAGACGTAGGTCAATGTAGGCATAAACAATTGTCCGTCTGATGATCGATGTCCCCTAGAATGACATATGGCTCCCATCCGTTATGCAAAACATCCTGGCCCAGCCACCTAGCTACATCCTATATGACTATTTCACGCAAAAAGTACCCTAAAATATCCTTGAAGATGTACGTTGTGCCCTCATACGTCCGATAGAAGGTGGAAGAGGCATAGCTCTACCACGGAAGTGCTTACGAGGATTCCACTTTGATTATGCTACTGTGGAACTCTATGTGGATAGCCATGTTGTGTGGTAGTTGGGATTTTGCAACGACATGTGCCTGCATCTCCTCGATCACGAACGGCCCTAACCACTTTGGTTTGAGCTCCGTGCAATCCTCTCCTTGCAAGCGGACATTGGCCGAGCTCAATAGGACGTGAATTCTTGTGTCCATCCAATACTTTTTAGTTGATTTTTTCATCGTTGTTTGGGTCGTCGTGAGTGTATGGCGAGTTTCCTCCTAGATTCTATGGAAGTTTTGTTATCGGATTTCGACTGTCCGTATGTTTCTTGAACTCTGTAAACCAAGCAAAGTTGAGAGGCGTTTGCCATAAACCACCTCGAACGTGATTTCCCCGGATCCGGCGGATGTTGCAGTGTTGTATGCGAGCTGGGCAATTAGTAGCTTGACCACCCAGTCAATGCCATGTGGCTCGCACAAAATTCGGAGTAGGTGTTTGAGAATGTGGTTGGTGCGTTCTGTCTGGTCATAAGTCTAGAATTATAACATTGTTGGTAGTTGGATCTTCTGCTGTAATGAGACATCAGCTCCGGAGGAAATCTGCGTTCACACCTTTTGTCCTTGTTACTGGTGATGGAGGAGGGGACCCCGTGTAGTTGGACAACGTTATTGATTTTAGTCGTGTTGTTTCTTTGTGGTGATCATATTTTCTGTGAGGTGTGATATCTTTCAGAACCAGTCGACCATGCGGAATTATATGTCGAGCCCCTCCGATGTGATGGGTAAACCATCACAAAGTCCACAGAGATATTTGACCACTGTTCTCTTGGTACTAGTAGCGGTTTGATCAGACTAGGGGAATAGGTTCAAAAGAATTTTTCTTAAATGAAAAGTGTCAGATTTGTCTATTGCATGTGTAGAATAGCGGAAAAAACAATGAGGCATACTTGGGATTTTGGATACTTGAGTTGAGGGACGCGTGCCACGTTGCTTCATGAGAGTCTGCTTAAAAAAAACTCTGTTGAGAATTCAGGGATTTTTTAGAATGTCTAGACGTGTCTTGAAACAAGTCAAGTGACATCGAGAAGTCAACCAAACAGGTAACCGGAATGCCCTTGGTTGATTGGCATAAAAATCCTGAGGTAAAAGTGTTTTAGGCTAGAAGTGTAAGGACAGAAATGCCCACGGAAAGAATTCATGGACTTGTGTATGTCAAGGATGTAACTCTAGCTGTGTGTCCTTCTACGAGAAGAGGAAATGGTGCAAATAATACATGGATGATCTAAGAGTCAAAGTTCCAGATCCCCTTATCATGTGTACTAGTCGAAGCCCCCCAAGACAAGTGATACACTAAGCAAAACGTAGATGGTGAGCAGGTAGAGTTTGCCAAGAAAATTATAATACCATGAATTAGGAAACTTGCATATCTTGAAATTATTATAAGTATTCAGATGAAAAAACAGGTTTTGGAACTCATGAGGGAATATTTACAATAGCAACAAGTGTGAAAGTTGCACGCAGAGCGTGCACAGGGTTACAAAGTGCTGCTTTTTATTAAAGCATCACTCAAACAGAAAATTGATAGGGCCCCTCTGCTGCTATCCTTTAAAAATTTTATGCCATGGATACACACGTGAGACTATAGGACTACCCTGGCTCAAACGTGCCCTTTTCTGAAGAGAACGAGTAAACAAAACTTCATGCAAGTAGACTTTTAATGTGCTTTGATATAAGCTATTCTGGTAAATTATCTCATATTAGACTTGGTTAGTGCATTAAAATTTCCATCTTGACATCCATCCACTGAACAGAATGATGTGGATGAGAATCCAACCAACAACCATCTTTGCAGGCTAGTCGAACCTGTTGTAGATCTACTAGTCGAACGTTAGGTCCATGGTCCTCGTCCGCCGGAGCTTGAGGTAGATAAGTGAGACTATGACCATCGATTGTCAAAGGGCTCGCAAGGGTAAGATCAAGGGAGTGCATTCACACTCCCCTTGTCTTATTTTGCTTCACAGTTAAGAACAATTTATTTTTTAAACCTTGTGCATATCCGCGAGGGAAAAATAATTTGGAGTAGCGTCATCAATACCATTTACATTCTTGAGTGGTTGTTTAGTTTTGTGATTCGAATTTTTTCATAGACATGTGAAGGGCAAGGTACCTGCACACTAAAAAACTTTGGTAATGCTTGAAGGTAAAATAAAATTGTCTCATTGGAATAATAGGAATTTTACCGTGTATTTGTACTCAAATGAGTGTTCTCTTGTCATGTTGAGTTTAAGGAGAGCTGTTTTATGGTGATTGGTTCAAAAGGTTTTTATTTAGTAAAGGGCTGGAGTGTTATGCCGAACGGAGTGTAGATGGTGAACATGTACAAGTTGCGAGGCAGAATACGATTTAGAATTTGGGACACTTGAGAAATTTATAATTCACAGTAAGTGTATTGCGATCACAAGTGTCAAAATGATCGAACATATATACAAGTGTCGAGTTACAAATGAGACATAGTCGAGGTCGTTGGGTCGACTGTCGAGTGACCGGTGCGGAGTCGCGTCGTATGTGGTCGGATTCGTGAAGGTCCGCCGAGAAATCGGGGGACATCGAGAATCAACGGTGAAGATGCGAGATGCATCTTTATAACGGTGAAAATGCCGATTACCCCCTGTTTTGTCACCCATGACCCTCATATACCCCTCGGTCGGAACAATAAGCCCCATCCGCCCCTCCGTTGGAACGATAAGTCCCATTCGTCCCTCTGCCAGACCGATAAGTCCCATCCGTCCCTTTGTCGGAGCGATAAGCTTGATTCGCCCCTCCGCCAGCACGATAAGCCTCATTTGTCCCTACCCCTGAAGAAGAAGCCCCATATACACCTCGATCGGCTTTTGATGTCGAACCGTTGAAAACGATGGAAAATAAGCCTAATGTACCCATGGTTTGTGATGTGATGCGACACGACCAGCGGAACGGAACCTTACCCTAGACACCTCTTGCCGAACGTCAATACTTCGGTCTGCGCAGAGGCTCGGCATGGTACCATATACACCTGAGCCTCACTGCTTGGGTGTACGGTTGGCCACACATGATGAGTGATGCTTTTCAAAATGACGGCCCAGTACGGGACATAGTCGAGTCGTTTGCGCGGTCAAACCCGCATGTATGAGCTCCATATATTACGGTTGACATCGCATTGGACTTCCTCCTCCCTTCCGTACTGACGAGTTCATTGAGCAAACCATATTTCGACATGTCCCATGTTCGATATACACGTCTTCTGCCACCGTTGCAGCGCTGGGCTGACCATCGAGAACCGGTGCACGGTCCTCGGGGAACCGTAGCATTTCCCCCCCTCCCATGGATCACAGAACTGCAATGACCGAGTGGGCAAACATAAAGCGCACATGAGACATCATCAAGGGTTCGGTCACCATATACCCAGTTTTCGGAACAAAATGCCTCATCCCCCCACCGTCGAGTTAAAAATACCCTAAATACCCATCTGACGCCGAGACCGCCATGCCAGCAACAACAAAAAGCGAGAAAAAGGCATGTCGAGGTACCATGTCATGCATCGTCGACGCATGACATGGACCTCATCCACCAAGTATCACAAACCTAGAATGCTGGGATTTGTGACACTTTTTGCGGAGGTTTGTGTGACATTTGTGGGGAGTTCGAGACTCCCCATGCGTTGCGCAGGCAGCTGCCGGGCCCCGCTGCTGCGGGGCCCGGCAGGTGCCAGTTTTTAAACAGAACCCTAACCTTCCGAAATTTATCTGGGATTAGTTTGTTCAAGGTTTGTTGCTTAAATCGTATGTTTGAAAGTTAAACTTGCGTTGTTTTCGTTGTGTTAGTTTTTGCTTTTCTTCAGCCGATGCTGGATTTCCGGGGTCACCCTCGTGATCGAGGACTCTGGCCGATCGACGATTAGCGACGAAAGTCGCTAATCGTGGACCTCGCAAGCCGTCGATCAAGAATTGGCTGATCAACGGCTGGCGAGGTGTGATCGGCACCTGTCGTCGTTGACCGTCGATTGGCCAGATGGCCATGGCGAGTTTTTTTTGCTCGGGCGTGGACGCATGCCGCGAGCGAGCATGATTTCGGACTGGGCTTATCAGTTATTTTTCTGCCGGTGCTGGGCGGATTGGAGTCACACTTTGTGTTTTATGGGTATCTGAGATATTTGGCCCCATCACCAACCCAAATACACCTGCCGACCCATACACCATGTGTTGGCAGTTGGGCATGCGGGCACCCCATGCCCGCCCGTTGTACTGTCCATCCAATTGGGCGCCATGGATCTCGGTGTGGCCAATCCCATGTTCGTGATTGTGACAATCGTCATTGTTCGGCTATGTCCTAGGTGTTCTTTATAACTATTGTCAATTTAGACTGAAGTTCTTGAACGTAAAAAGAACAAAATACCACCCTTATTGTGATTATTTCTCTGCATTCATGCAACTGACTGTCCAATTATTTAGGGTTTTTGTGGATGAAGAAATGAAAAATATAGCAGCCCTAACAGGACAGTTCATGGGCAAATGTGCATCGTTTAGCCGATCATTTTGCATATATGACCAATCACCTCATCCTTGAAACTGTGTATTGACAAGTGTATTGGAAAGTGAACATGGACGTCTAACAAAAACAAGTATATTGTACATATGATCCATAATAAGTAGCACCTGATATAGAATTTTTTTAGTTGGGCTCTAGTGACACGAATTGATGTTGGTGATTTCTGAAAAATGTTTTCATATAGGAATACACTTTTTGATACACCAACTGTTGAGTGTATGAATTTGGGGTGATTAACCATAACTCTCGTTTTGGGCAAAAGTACTATCATGTGATGTTGAATACGTCAGCCTCATTGTGATTATCGATCCCTTGATAACAACTGAAAGTCCATGTCTTGAGCACAAATGTGGACAAAGTGATGACAGATGTAGCAGCTAGAATATGACATTTCATGATCAATGTAGTAACCAGAACAATTGTGCGTGTATGTCAAAGTCATCTTTTTACATGGCTGTGGGTCTATAGGCTATAGCAGATAAGCCCATGTGCTGTTTTTTCAAGTGTTATATGAAAATTTCCCTTCACATTGGTATCAACACAAGAAATAGTCAACTGGGTAGTAGTGTGTTCTTCTTTAGCATTGGTAACTGTAAGTACTTGTTAAACATCATTGCACGACAAAGGCACTAGTTTTCAAGTGGAAATTGGCTTGAAAAAAAATGCATTATGCAAATATCAATGACTAAACACTGCACACACTGAAGGTGGGATACGTGATCTTGTCGAAAAGTTCACGACTCAACCCTTAGAGAAAGTCAACAATGTCACAGACAGGATACAGCTGCTCCCATGGCTGACAGTGTTCAGCATCGTAGAATACCTCTATCTCGTTGTTTGAATGTTGGCCGCCACGTCTACTGCTTGAAACATGCACACCACTGGCCCCCCTCCCACATGCAATGAAACACTGTGTCTCAGCCTAACCCTAACCTTCTTCCTAACCCAAAACCCCCTTTTCCTCGTCAACTGTGACCCGCCTGAGTGAATGGTTTGTTCAATCTCCAATGTCCAGCATAGTTCATCCTGCACATGAACAAAACCAAGTATTAGTGATGAAAAGCATAGGAGATATGTTACATGAAATTGTTTTAAGGGAATGCACGAAGATAAACCAAAAAAACACTCACCTCACTCTTCCTCTTCTAGCTCCTCCTTGTACGTTTCCTACCACTCTCTCTCCTCCTCATCCAACTACTGTGTGTGCTCATCCTACGTCACCGTCTCACTATCGTAATCAAGAGGAGGGGAGTATGCACTAGATTCATCACTTTTAGCACCATCATCCTCATCATCCTCGTCATCCCGAGGCAGAGCCTCGGGATCGTACTCCATGTCACCACTGGCATACGCTGCAAGTGGAGCATCCACACTCATGGAGGCATTTGCACGTGCCTCCAAGGCTGCTACAGCCTGTGCTGCAGCCGCCTCTAGACCTCCATTGTACCCCCTTGCTCTAGCCTGAGCAGGGCTTGGAGCTGGCGGGTTTTTGCAACATGTCTTCGTATGTCCCTTTTGTCCACACTGTGGGGCCCTCCACTGTTGCCGTGTTGGGGTCCTACTCCGTCACGGTGTACTCACATGCCACTGCGAGACAGTGGAGCAGTCGGTTGGCTTGGACAGGGGCCAAGGAGGTCTGTACAACTTGAGTATGGACACGGCAAGAATAGAACATGCACTGCACAAAGGGGTAGATGCTGAAAAAATACTAGTACAGATACATCTTGCGGTGGGTAGCGATGCGCGCGTTCTAGTTCTCTGCTACGTTAGAGGTGGTGTGGTCATCTCTGCCCAGAGGGCAGTGGAGGCGTGTCCACTTCTCCAGAGGTACCTCCCCACCACACTCCCATCCTCCCCTTTCCTTCCAAAGAGGTATGCATACGCAGCGGCACTCACTTGTTGCAGGTGGGTGGTTGCCTTCTCCCGTTGCTCGACATTCAGCGCATGCACATACTTCTATGCCCAGTGTACAGTCTTTTCCCCGTATGAAGTGCGGACGTTCTTACGCAAGTACCATACGCAGTATGTGTAGGTAGCATCAGCGAGGTACTTCGGTAGCGCTTTCTCCAAGCATTTCTCTTTGTCTGTGATGATGCAAGTGCCAGACTCTACAGCCGTGGGATACGCGAGGGCTAAGTGAGTGCAAAAATACTTCCAGTCCCTCTCATCCTCGGTCGGCGCAAGTGCCCACGCCATGGGAACAGTGTGGTCGTTGGCGAAAAAAATTGGACAAGAGAACCTGCTTGAGGCCGTTTTTGAGAAATATGGCATCCATTGTCAAAATCCTGGAGCAACGAAAGCCCACAGGAAGGCACCATTCTTGTACTTGTACACGACCAAGTGTGTACCTGGGTCAACGAGTCTCAGCTGCACGCAGCACGTGGAAATACACATGTGAATAGACGTAAAAGGTGTATCACAACCAAAGTGCAACAGCTTACAAGCGCACTCGTGTACATACCTTGTCGACGTAGGATGGTAAGAGGCTCCACGTGCCGGTCTTCTTACCCATCAAGTTTTCCTGGGCCTATGTCTTCGCGCGGTAGAGCGTGTTATTGGAAATGTTCACGCTGGTCCGTTCGTGGAGTACCTGCCGCAGATTGGCTGTTGAAGCTGTAGGGTCGCGCTGCAGGGCTTCTGATATCTTGTGGGCTACCCACTCCTTCTGCCGTGCCGGATTGCCGTGGCCAGTGGTAGGGACACACTTGTGTCCGTCGGCGTAGTGGGACACAGTGACGTGTCCAAACTTACTTGTAACACGAGTCCGGATGAGCCAAGTACAACCCTTATTCTTTGCCTCAGCACACGTCACGTGGAATCTGGCAGGCTCACTGCGCACCCACTTTAGACCAAAGCGGTTGTCAATCGCATGGTCCTCCACAAATGCCCGAGTGGCGTCCATGTTGTCGAAGAACGTTCCCTCCGCCGGCTCTTTTGGCATCCCCTTCTGCTTCTTCGGGTTGTGACATGGTTCGTCGTCAGAATCACCTGTCCGTGAAATTATAGCATAACATGACAGAAAAAAGGCGGGTTTACAATACTGTACTTGCAGCAGTAGGATTACAAATCTGTACTTCCATCCATGCGGTCTGCTTGTTCCTATGGAAAGCAGACACAGGAAACATCATGGACACAAAGTGAGCATTACCGAGGTGGCCATATGGGAGGGACAAGATGCAACGGCGCCCCATGCTAAACCTAACGGATCCGGCTTCCCGGACATCGGGGGAACCGGGAGCACGGGGTGGTTCATCCGGTAGTTGGTTCTGTGGGAGGGCGTCCGCCTCGTCCAATTGCCGGACCCACTAGTCATCTGCCCAATCCCGAGTCAACCAAAACATGACATCTTCAAACGCGCCTGATCGATCGTCCGGAGGTGGGTTATCGGGGTACCACCGCGATGCAGGACCCTGAGCGAGCCGAGGAGTGTTCTCGTGAGGACTTGGTTGCGTGGCAACATGCCACACGTGGTCTTGGGAAGCCATCCGAAATAGAGGGTATGTTGACCACAAAATAGCTTGTTATTTATCCCATGTACCTTGCTTGTCAGGCTTACCGGTGTCCCCTACAACTTGGTCGTCCACCATCCCGGAGTCACGAAGGAGGCAGCTGCAGAAGCAACATGGTTGAAGGAAGCGGTGATGGCGTCAACGACGACCATGCAAGACTGAATGACACTGGATCAAACTGAAGCGGGACACGTCCGAAACATGGCGTGCAACTGGCAGACCATCCGAGGATAGGTGGACACGTAGGATGCGGACACTGTCCCCCGATACATTTATTGTTACACATACTCTGCTACTGTAGTGCATGTCTGAGTCGTCTGGCGGCAATGAATATTTCACCATGCTTTCGGGTACCCTCCAGCATGCCCATGGCAAATGGCGGTTGAAAGGATGTCACAACTACATGTGCACAGCAGCTCTTCATTGTGTGCCACGGAAGTTGCAACACGGACACCTGTCGTACTGTTTTGCGGCGCACTGTAATTGGCCCGCTTGCCACTTGTTGATCTGGCCAGACATCTCTTAGGTTCGGCAACACGTTTGGATGCCAGTGCATGAACCTTGCCACCTCACGATCGAGGCTGGCGCAGGGGCTTTATCGATGTGACGAGGATACTACATACGCTGATAAGATGGCCATACAGACGTGGTCTGTGGAATGACGGAAACCCGATGTAATTCAAATATGTTAACAATGAAAGCATACCCCCAGTGAAGGAGCACACGAAGTAAGCTCAACTGCAAGTTTTTAAATACCAAAACAATTTTATTGTCGCTGTCATAGTGAAATGTAAGACTCGATACTTGCATGCCGCGTGCTTGTACGAAATGAAGAGCTAATTGTCTGAAAAGTAAAACAATAATACCAAGACACCCTTCTCTGGAAGAAAATTAACCATATACCGTCACATTACGAGTTTCAAATTCTTGAGGGGTGTGTGGGGCTTATTGTTCAGGGATAGGGGCAAATGAGACTTTTTGTGCTGGCAGAGGGGCGGATCGGGCTTATCGCTCCGACGGAGGGGCAGATGGGGCTCATCGTTATGGAGGAGGGGCGGTTTTTATCGTTCCGATGGAGGGGCAAATGGGGCTTATTATTCCAACGGAGGGACAGATGGGGCTTATTGTGCGAAACTAGGGATACATAGTCACTCTGCCCCTTTATAAATCCAGATTCGTCATGGTGCGTCAAGAAGTCGACTGAAAAGTCGTGATACTTTTGTTCCGGATTTCGTCAGAGTGGTTGAAGTTGTTGAAATTTACATACCAGGATCTTTAGGAGTCTTCAGACACAGTACTCTGATAGGTCAACTTTCTCAATCCTCTACTGAACTGTCGGTAATACTCTCTCATACACGTGTTACTACTCTCACACACACAGACACTCTTGCCTGAATAATGTCACTGACTGTGCGATTCAAGAAGGTGAGCTGAAGGCACAGTTACACGACTCGTCTCACAAGCTTTCCAACGGTACCAAGCTTGCTCAGAATGGTTACACACAGACGAAGTGATAGCAAATACAAAACTACGACTACTTGTATGTCTGTACTAACTAAGAGCAAAAAAGTACAAGTGTTGAGCAGTCCGGTATCCTTGTGTCTTCGGGTTCTCAGCCACAAGATCTGCCGGACACCGCTCGATGATCTCCGATCATCGGCAGACCGAGGTTGGCAGATGCCCAGCGCCCTCGGTACGATCCACGGACGAGATTGTCCGGATCTGCGGTAGCTTCTCGTAGTCGCCAATCTCTCGGCCGGTCGTCTTGAGATGGCGGAAGGACCGCACCTCTTGACTCGGCGACGGCCGCGATTCTTCCAACTGCCTTTGCACGATTCATGAGCGCAGGATCCATCTTTAGAAAGAGCAGTGTCTTGCGCGTGCTCCTGTTCCTTGCCACGTCAGCAGACTCAGGGTCGAGAGGAGCTCATGCTCGCACTCTCGCTTCGTCTGCCGAACCACACACCCTGTTTGTCCAAAACCTGTCCAAATATATTTCATCCGGTAGAGTTGTTCTGTCAGCTCTCTGCAGCTCCCATAGGATGAGTATAGAGAGTAGGGCTGCGGATGGATGGATCAGTGGGACGCCTAAAGAGGCCTGCCCACAGCCATACCATGCCCCGCCATGTAGGATAGACAGGAGGGTCGAGAGAGAGATGGGGATCTCTCTCTCGACCCTCTTGCTTTTCCTCTTGTTGATGTTGTGCTGAGCCCAGTAGATCAGTAGATGAAGAGGATCGGACGGTTGCCCTTTTTCCAACATTCTCCCCCCTTGTCGATCCAGCGCTGAGGAAGTTGGAGGCGACAAGTGGAAAAAGAGAAGAAGCCCCCCCGGGAGAAGAGAGCCGGTAGGATGGGGGGTGACAAAGAGAAAAAAGAGGACAGGGCAAGGCATGGGAATGCGCAGTAAGAGAATTCCCCCCCCCCCCCCNGCGGAGAGAGAAAAAAAAGAGAGGACCGGAGCAGCAAGACGCGGAGTGGACAGTGGGCCGGAGGGAACTTTTTAGCCCGGGCAACGCCCCCGACGGCTGAGAATTAACTCGGTCCCCAGCTGCACACCCCGCCCGGACGAGAAGGAGTGGGCCCCCTCCCCTGCATCCGGCCCACAGGGTGAGCCCGACATCGGCGGCCCACCCATGGGGGTCTGAGAGAGAAGACAGAAAGAACAGGATATATACGGAGAGAAAATGCAGTTGTGAGCGGCGTGGCGCCGGCGGTGAGCAGGCCAGGGGGAGAGGGCGTTGTCGTATTGCGAGGAGCGAAGCGCGAAGAAGAGAGAACGCAGCGAGGGAGAGGACAACAGCAGGCAGAAGCAAAGGAGGGTGGGGAAAACGGCCGTGCGCAACCCGCGTCCGTGCCTACGCCTCATGTGGGGGGCACGGAAACGGGAAGCGACGACGGTTCCACCGAGAGCACTCTCCGTCCGTTCCAACGCCTCATATGGGGGGAACGGAAGGAGAGCACCGGGGACAAGCGACAGCAGGAGGAGAAGCAGGGGAGAGAGAAAAAAGAGGCGCCAGGGAGAGTCAGGACGAGGAGAGAAGACCCATGCGAGTGCAGAGATGAGCATGACGATCGGCAGAGAGGGCTTTGGTGAAGATGTCAGCAGTTTGATCGACGGTAGGAAGGTAGTGCATGACGACCTCACCCTCTGCAACATCGTCGCGAACATAATGGTACTGTCGACGAACATGCTTGGTGCGGTCATGAAGAACTGGGTCCTCAGAGAGAGTGATAGGCCCTTCGTTGTCACAGTGGATGGGCGTGGGCTCGAGTTGATCGAAGCCGAGCTCGCTTAGAAGCATACGAAGCCAGACCTCCTCTCTGGTGCATTCGCTCTTGGCAATGTACTCAGCTTCCGTGGAGGAGAGGACGACCACAGATTGCTTCATGCTACGCCAGCTGACGGGTCCACCATTGAGAAGAAAGACATATCCAGAGGTGGAGCGGCTGGTGGTGTGATCACCAGAGAGATCGGCATCGCAGAATCCCTGGAGAACATTTTTGCCAGAGGAGTAACGAATCGCAAGGGAAGCGGATCCACGAAGGTAGCGAATGCTGCGCTTGGCGGCCACGACGTGAGCAGCAGTGGGGCGCTGACAGCCTTGACTGAGGAGGCCAACAACAAAGGATAGATCAGGTCTGGTAGCCACGGAAGAGTACATCAGAGAGCCCACCATGCGCGGAAAATCTTGGACATCTACTGAGGAGGCCAAGGGTGTGACAGTGGTGACTGGTTTGGTAAGGCCATGATCCTTGGAGAGTGGTGTAGGTTGAGAAGTGGATGCTCCAAGTCCAAATTTGTCAGCCACACGTTGAGCGTAAGTAGCCTGAGTGAGTGTGACGTGACCGTGCAGNAGAAAGCTGTTGTTTGAGAGTATCCAGAGCAGAGAGTGATGGTCCAAATAGAATCAGGTCGTCCACGTAGAGGATGACGCCGAGTAGGTTGGATCCTCCACGAAAATACACGGAGTGAGCAGAGTGCAGACGTTGGAGACCTTGGACCAGGAAGAATTCGTGGATCTTGAGATTCCACTGTCGCGGAGCTTGCTTGAGGCCATATAGGGACTTGTTGAGTTTGCAGACATAGTCGGGGTGATCCAGTGACTCAAAACCTTCTGGTTGGGTCATGTAGATGACTTCTTTAAGGTCACCATTGAGGAAGGCACTCTTGACATCCATCTGATGCAGATGCCACTTGTTGTTGGCGGCCAGAGAGAGAATCACCCTGATGGATGAATACTTGGCTACTGGTGCAAAAGTGTCTTGGTAGTTGACTCCAAGAACTTGACTGAAGCAGCGCACGACAAGACGTGCCTTGTGACGATCAGGTGTACCTGCACTGGTCAGCTTTGTCTTGAACACCCACTTACACGTGACAATGGGCATGTTGGGTGGTCGAGGGACCAGATCCCATGTGTGTTGTTTCTGAAGCTGAGAAAGCTCCTCTTGAGCTGCTTGGCGCCATAGGTCTGCGTCTGGACGACGCATAGCATCTTTGAAGCTGGTAGGGTCCACCACTTGTGTGAGTAGTGCTGTGTGGTCAAGGTCGTCGTCTGCAGAGGGCTCGGTTGTAGACAGAAAACCGAGTTGAAGAAACGTCGGGGGTCTGGTAAGTCTGGCCGATCGTCGTAGCCCTGACTGTGACGGGGTGTTAGAGGTGTCTTTCTATGAAGCAGCAGGAGCATGATGATGTTCCTCTGGAACAACAGGAGGGAGGATACCAGCGTGATCATCGGGTGTTGGATCGACAGAGAATTTTTGCAAAGGTGGCGGCGTTGTTTCAATGTAGACAGTGGGTGTAACTACTGGTGGTGTTGTATCACATGCACGGTTGAAGAAGCTTTCATCGAAGATGGGCTGCCTGCTACGAATCACTCGTTTGGAGTCTGGATCCCAGAGTCGATAGATGTCACGTGTCTCATATCCAAGGAGGATACAGACTTTAGATCGTGGGTCCAATTTGGAGCGCTCTTCTGGGCGGATCCATGCATGTGCTGTGCATCCGAAAATACGGATGTGCCCTAGATAGGGCTTATGTCCGGTCCATGCTTCATAGGGTGTGGATGTACCTGCAGGCAGCTTAGTCGTGGGAAGGCGATTCGTGATATATGCTGCAGTGTGAAGAGCTTCAGCCCGGAATGCGGATGAGAGCCCGGCCGTATGGAGCATAGTCCGAACTCTTTCAAGGAGAGTCTGATTCATCCTNTCGGCTTTGCCATTCTGTTGTGGAGTGTATGGCACTGTGGTTTGATGCTGAATGCCTCTTTCATCGTAGAAGGCCTTGAGGTTGCGGTTGACAAACTCTGTTCCGTTGTCAGTTCGGATCTTCTTCACGGTCAGGCTGGTTTCGATTTCAACCTGTCGAACCCAGGTTTTGATTTCTTCGACAGCATCAGATTTGAAGCGGAGAATCCGAGTCCAGACCATGTGTGAATATTCGTCCAGAATGACGAGGAAATAGTGCTTGTTGAAGAGGGAGCCTTCCTTGATATAGCACAGATCCATGTGGACGAGCTCCAGGCACTCATGAGTCCCATGTGACGGGAGTGTTTGAAAAGACGCTCGATGTTGTTTGCCTGTGATGCAACCGCCGCACATGGGTGCTTTTATGTCTTGCAGCAGGCTGTCCGGAAGATCATGAGCAACTGAATCTGCAGCCATTTTTGTTAGAGTTGAATAGCTGACATGTGCCAGCCGCTTGTGCCAAAGTTCTGCTGGGTTTGCCAGAGATGTCTTTGTTGGTGTAGGAGCAGAAGCCACAAAGGCCATCTCTTGCGTTGCTGAATGTCTTGATGGTTCACTGGAGTCAAGGATAGTCAGATCTCCCATCCGTGTAGCCACGGCTGACAGATGCGATGCTTGGTTGTACACCTTGCAGTTCTTGTCAGTGTCAAACACTACTTTGAAGCCTTTTTCATTGAGCTTGGTTACTGAGAGAAGGTTTGCGGCAAGGTCTGGAACATAAAGTACATCTTCAAAAGTCCTTGTTGTTGATATGGTGTGCCCCTTGCCATGAGTGCCGTTGAGTGTACTTCCTGGTTAGACCACTGAGGAGTAGTCGAACACCTGATCTGACTTTAGATTTGGATTCCTTGGATTTTTCCATGCAGGATCGAGCTTTGAATCGCTCGATTTGAGTGAGTATTCAGAAAGTTAGCCTAGNTCGTCCAGAATGACGAGGAAATAGTGCTTGTTGGAGAGGGAGCCTTCCTTGATATAGCACAGATCCATGTGGACGAGCTCCAGGCACTCATGAGTCCCATGTGACGGGAGTGTTTGAAAAGACGCTCGATGTTGTTTGCCTGTGATGCAACCGCCGCACATGGGTGCTTCTATGTCTTGCAGCAGGCTGTCCGGAAGATCATGAGCAACTGAATCTGTAGCCATTTTTGTTAGAGTTGAATAGCTGACATGTGCCAGCCGCTTGTGCCAAAGTTCTGCTGGGTTTGCCAGAGATGTCTTTGTTGGTGTAGGAGCAGAAGCCACAAAGGCCATCTCTTGCGTTGCTGAATGTCTTGATGGTTCACTGGAGTCAAGGATAGTCAGATCTCCCATCCGTGTAGCCACGGCTGACAGATGCGATGCTTGGTTGTACACCTTGCAGTTCTTGTCAGTGTCAAACACTACTTTGAAGCCTTTGTC
>SZWC01023372.1:18365-35587 GCA_023375785.1 Penium margaritaceum | reverse complement strand
ATCTATATCTATATCTATGTCTATATCTATATCTATATCTATATCTATATCTATACCTATATCTATATCTATATCTATATCTATATCTATATCTATATCTATATCTATATCTATATCTATATCTGTATCTATATCTATATCTATATCAATAATCTTGGTGGGGACCTTCCTTGAAGCTCCCTGAAGGTCCTCCTGCCGCCTTTCTACCCTGAAGGCCGCTCCAAACCTACTTGGCCAATAATTGTGGCCGTCATTGGTGCTGGTAGTGCAGGAGCCATCACTTGAACCGGACCCATCGCCACCAAACCTTGAAAATCCATATCTCCTTCAAACGGACTCCGAATCAAGTTCCGTAAAGTGCTACAGAACCAGCAAAACATCCTGTATTCACTTTTGTGACCTGATGATTTTTTATCGAGCAACCCACTTTGGTCACTTTTTTGGCACCCCATATCCAACATGTCTTTTGTGAATTTTCAGAAGACTTGAAACAATTATTGATGGCCGTCGATGTTCTGACCGGGAGTATTTTCTGATATTTCTGGTGAAATTTCATTCGGAAAAATCCAGCTGTATGAACAGTGTGTAGTTTGTAAAACACAAGCAGTCATGCGCAAGCAAGCTGTCACATATCTATCATGCAGCATGCAATCCGTTGCAGACAAACCATACAGCTTTGGCACGGTTATGTCCACGTCATTAGGTTGTACATGCGACCTGTCAACACCAACAGCCACGTGTGTGCACAGTTTTTGGCTTTTGCATTACAGGCTCATGTCTCTTGTCAGGACAGTGTTCCATGAAACATACGTGATAACATCTGCCACTGGGCTTTTGCCCTTTGGCAAGGCGGCCCAGTCGCTGTTGTTTTTTATTAATGACTAGAGACAAAAACTTCTTCCATGTGCTACAAGCTCTAGATTCTACCAGAAGATATCATTTGTGTAAACAAATTGCGCAGCATCCATTTTTGATGTGGTCAGAAACTCACTCCATCATGAATGTATTGTAAAACAGGTTGCTGTTGGCGTTCAAAATGCCGACTGGTAGAACACGCCACCCACGTTAGGGGCAGAATCCCAAAATAGACATTGCCCATGGTAGGAACGGTGTTCCAAAGAAGAAACTACCCATGTGAAAAAAAACTGAGATCATAAGAAACTGTCCGTGTAAAGAACACTGTATTTTCAAAGATATCATCTGCATAATTGACGTCAAACGAAATTGAAAGTGACCCTTGTATACCAGTACATGACGTAATACATCTTGCCGGTTTCATTTACACCAATGAACTTAGGGTGTAATCAAAACAACAAATGATTTGTTTCTGGTAATGTTCAAACTGGTAGAAGGAGCTAGTTATGGGTCTCGTTATGCAACAACAGCACTCTGGTTTTGTCAGATACAGAATCCAGGTTGTGCTCAGCGCAATGCGAGATGCACCACGTAATGAACTTTGATGTTTCGTATGCGGTAACCAATGTATGATAGCTCAGTAAACAAAATGAGACAAGTTCCTGAATCCGGCTTCCATATACATATTACAAAATGCGACTGGTACTATAGAACTTGGGTGGCACACATGGAATTTCCTAACCCTGGCATTCCTCTATCACCTTTTTTCAATTGGGGAAGTGTGAAGAGCCAGAAGTGGGTTCATGGGTGTCATCATCCCCCCCCCCCCCCTTGCCCCAATGACCCAATTGCAAGATCACGTGGAGTGAATAAAGCTCAAACGCATATGGGACATGCATTACTCCACACCACCAACCAACCCAAATACCATGTGCTGGTGGATTGGTACATGCGCACCTCATGCAACTCCTCTCTACTGTCTACCATGTTGGAAACCATGGGTGCAGGTGGACCCGTTCTTTCGCACCAGGATTTGATCTCTCAGTAACTCATGACCATTCACCAATGCTAATCATGAATGACATGTGTGTTTTTAAGGATGAGATTTTCTTTCATTGCTCTTTGGTATGGATGTGATGTCTGGCAAGGATGTGAAATGAAAGGTGGATGATGATGTGTGGTTCCTTGGTAAAATAATGGCGGCTTCTGAAAATGTTTCCTCAACAGAACAGTTTTACTTTTGACACCACTTTTTCTTTCACTTCTCTTAAAACTTTTTTACATTCATTGACCTCCTCAATGTAGATCTATGACTTTATGGTCTACCAATTCATTCTTTGTTTTAGTGCCAAAGATTATACTCATGTATGTCAATTGAATTCTGGATGAAAGTACGATGAAATACACAGAAACTAGGTGGACATAGTAACATAGATAGGAATATAAGGAGATGGTTTAACTTGTCACAAGTGCACGCAGCTACATTTGTAACGTTAAAATGGAGTGGCATCATGCGTGCCATTTCTGATGGAAACTGGGGCAGCCCTCAGGGAGGTGATCAGGCTCACCAAAAGCTGCCTAGGCAGGACCAACTGTTTGTGAGAGGGAGTTGCAGGTTGCACAGACAGAAACTACGGAAGCAAATGTACGTTTTCAGAGAACGCAAATTTCTTAATTGACTCTTGAGTGAGAAGGTACATTAGCACAGCTTTCTAACAAGCCTAATTACGCCTCATTTGGCACATGGAGCTGGAAGAACCACTCTGTCAAAGTTCACCTCCTAGCACACTCCTAGCCTAGCGGGACAAGCGGCAGTCACACTCTCACACAAGAGAATTACCATCCCTGCCATGTGCACAACCAATAATCTTGGTGGGGACCTTCCTTGAAGCTCCCTGAAGTTCCTCCTACCGCTTTTTCACCTTGAAGGCCGCTCCAAACCTCCTTGGCCAATAACTGTGGCCGTCATTGGTGCTGGTAGTGCAGGAGCCATCACTTGAACCGGACCCATCGCCACCAAACCTTGAAAATCCATATCTCCCTCAAAGAGACTCCGAATCGAGTTCCGTAAAGTGCTACCGAACCGGAAACATATCCTCTATTCACTTTTGTGACCTGATGATTTCTATCGAGCAACCCACTTTGGTCACATTTTTGGCACCCCATATCCATTATTCTACCACTTTGCGAGAATAAAAATCACACAAGTCCACACTGTCCCCTCAGCTGCTGAAAGCGTTGTGCTGCCAGCAGCTTGGTCAGGAAGTCTGCCAGCATCATGCTTGAAGGGCAGAACTTGATCTGCACCACCTTCTTTGCCACGAGTTTGCGGATGAAGTGATATCGCAAGTCAATGTGCTTGGTGCGGGCCTGAAACTCTGCGTTCTTGGTCAGAACAATGGCGCTCATGTTGTCACAGTAGATTGTAGTTGCTGTTGTTTGCTGCTGTCCAAGGCTTGCCAGGAGCTCACGCAGCCACACGGCTTCCTTTGCTGCTTCACTCAAGGCGATGTACTCAGCTTCGGTGGAGGAGAGGGCGACGCACTCTTGCTTCTTGCTCCTCCAACTGATTGCACCTCCCCCGAGTACAAACACNGCGGATGAAGTGATATCGCAAGTCAATGTGCTTGGTGCGGGCCTGAAACTCTGCGTTCTTGGTCAGAACAATGGCGCTCATGTTGTCACAGTAGATTGTAGTTGCTGTTGTTTGCTGCTGTCCAAGGCTTGCCAGGAGCTCACGCAGCCACACGGCTTCCTTTGCTGCTTCACTCAAGGCGATGTACTCAGCTTCGGTGGAGGAGAGGGCGATGCACTCTTGCTTCTTGCTCCTCCAACTGATTGCACCTCCCCCGAGTACAAACACGAACCCACTGGTTGACCTCCTAGTGTCCAGGTCACCTACCCAATCTGCGTCACTGTAGCCGATGAGGATGGGGATGTTGTTGCCGTTGAAGGTGAGGCAAAGGCTGTTGCTACTGTCGAGGTAGCGGAGCACGCGCTTAACCGCCTCCCAATGCGGCATGCCCGGATTCGCGCAAAACTTGCTGAGAACTCCCACTGTTTGGCTGATGTGGAGGCGCGTGCCGACTACTCCGTACATGAGGCTCCCAACTGCTGCTTGGTATGGCACTGCTTCCATGCGGCTGCTCTCTTGCATGCCGCGGGGAGTCTATGTCATGCTCAGCTTTGCTCGCACTTTGAGTGGTGTTGCTGCTTTGCGCGCTCCTGCCATGTTGAAGCGCTTGACAATATCGCTCACGTACGTGCTCTGCGACAGCTCCAAAGTCTGCTGCTGCCGGTCGCGCTTGACTTGAAGGCCAAGGTAGTAACTGAGCTCTCCCATGTCCTTCATGTCGAACTTGGCAGCAAGGGACTGTTACACATTGTCCAAAAGAGACTTGGAGTCAGATGCAATGAGTAGATCATCAACATAGAACAAGATGATGATCTGGTTTGCCTCTTGTGTGCGCCCATAGAGAGCATGGTCAGCTTCACTGCGCACAAAGCCAAGGCCAGCCAGCTGCTCATCCATCTTGTGGTACCATGCTCATTGGGCTTGCTTCAGGCCGTAGAGGGCCTTCACAAGCTTGCACACCAAATCCTCCTTTCCCTCCACCACATACCCCTCTGGCTGCTCCATGTACACATCCTCTTCGAGGTCACCATTCAGAAAAGCACACGTCACATCCATTTGGTGCACCTCCCAGTCCATAGCAGCAACAAGAGCCAGGATCGCTCGGATGGATGGGAACTTTGCGACAGGAGCAAATGTCTCATTGTAATCCACACCCTTAGTCTGTGAATACCCCTTTGCAACCAACCGTGCTTTGTACCTAAGCACCTTACCATCCGCACCACGCTTGCGCCTAAAGATCCACCGGCACCCGATCACCCGTGGAGCTTCCTCGAGGGTCCAAGTGCTGTTCTTCATGACCGCACCATACTCCTCGTCTGCTGCAGCAGGCCAATCTGCCGCCTTCGTGCTGCACATGGCTGCAGCGAATGTGGCTGGATCATTGGTGACTGTGAGGAAGAGAAGCTCGAGGTCAGACGACTCCGTTGGTGGAGGAACGGTGCACAGGTTCACCAGCTCCTCCAGCGGCCTCTGTTTAGTTGCGATGTGCTCGGATCGCCTCAGCGGCTCCCCACTTTCCTTTGTACCTTTGTTGATGCGTGCGGATCGTCTTGGCAGCTGCTGTATGTTGCTTTGTTGCTCCTCCTCATCAGATTCGGCTGATGGCTCCTTCTCCTTCTCAGCTCCCTCCACCTCTTTGTTGATGCCGCTGTCACCGCCATCTTCCGCACCACCCTCTTCTGATGCCAGTTCTTCTCCCACTTCAGGTACAAGTGCGGGAGCAAGTGGAACTGCAGACATAGGGCTCCAAGTCCAGTCCTTCAAGTCCTCTTGAAAGACGACGTCACGGCTGCGGATGATCTTGCGAGCAGCAAGGTTGTAGAGAAGGTATCCCATGGTGTCCTAGCCAAGGAAGGCGGCCTTCACCGACTTTGCGTCCAGCTTGTTACGGCTGCCGGTAGGCACGTGCACAAATGCGCCACACCCGAAGACTTTCAGGCGTGTCACTGTTGGCTTGCGTCTCGTCCACACCTCCTCCGGTGTCATCAGCGGCACAGTGCACGTGGGACTCCGGTTTTTCAGGTACACGGCAGTGTTGACCGCTTCCGCCCAGAAGGTTGGTGGGAGCTCCGCGTCTTGGAGAATGCTGCGAACACGCTCCATGAGTGTGCGGTTCGCACGTTCAGCCACGCCGTTCAGCTACGGTGTTCCAGGTGGGGTGACCTCGTGCTTGATCCCGCAACGCTTGAGGTAAGTGCGGAAGTCGTTGGAGAGGTACCCTCCTCCACCATCAGTGGGAAAGCACCTTCAACCGCCTACCACTCTCATTCTGTGCAGCAGCAATCCACACCTTGAAAGCATCAAAGTACTCATCCTTTCTAGTCAAGAAGGACACCCACGTTTTCCTCGACTTGTCATCAATGAACGTGACAAAGTACAACTTGCCGGACAAGGACTGTGATGGCATGGGACCGCACAAATCAGAGTGAACGAGTGAGAGAAGCTCAGCCGCCCCCTTCCCTTCCATCGTGAAAGGAGCGCGGGCTTGCATTCCTTCAATGCAGCTCTCACAAGCCGGTGCACCTGGCAGCTTCACCCCCTTGAGCTCCAGGCCGCGGACCATGTACTGCATGGACATGATGGCGCCAAAGCCGAGGTGACCGAGCCGGCGGTGCCACAGGCCGATGTCGTGTTTTCCCTCTCTCGCTGCCAACGCTGAGTCGGCTTCCTTCTCCGACGCCACGTAGAGGCGGTAAAGACCGTCCTCCTTGTTTGCTTTTGCAAGCACACGGCCTGCACGGGCAGAGATGGTGCAGCCACCGTTCTCAAAGCAAACCTGCATTCCTTCGGAGATGAGAGATGAGACAGAGAGGGGGTTAGCTGCTAGCCCCGGAACATGGAGTACCCCCTTCACAGGACGTTCCACGTGCTTACCCTCAACGGAAGCACAAAACACAATCTCACCCTCCCCAACCGCCATTTACACATGGTTGTCCCCCATGTACACCCGACAAGGCTCAATGACGGTGTAGACGACGAACCACTCCCAGCGACACGTCATGTGCCGCGTGGCTCCCGAGGCGATGATCTAGAACAGGGCGGTGTTGTTGGAGACGTGCAGGACCCGGATGGCTGTCACGAATCCATCCTCCCAATCTGCAGCGTTCGCGGAAGCATCGGACTGTTTTCCCGCTCCCACTCCAGCAGCAAGGTCCGCCTTCTTCTTCCGGCATTCGCGTGCCCAATGGCCCGGCTTCTTGCAGTAGTGGCAGTTCCCCTTCTTCTTCCCTCCTCCGCCATTGCCCCTGGTTGGTGCAGCACCACCCCCATGACCAGAGTTGGTGATGAGAGCGACGTCCAGTCCGCTTCCGCCCTCTTCTCCCTTGCGCCGCTCCTCCTCAAACAGCAGGCTCTCCTCCACATCATTGAGGGAGAGCTTGTCGCCACGCTGGTCGAGGGCAGCAATGAGAGGAGTATAGCTGCTAGGAAGACCAGAAAGGATGGTTAGCATCAGCACACGCTCCTTGACAGGGTCATCAATCGCAGCAAGCTGGTCAGAGAGAGACTTTACCATGTTGATGTAGTCAATCATGGATCCGGACTCATCCATCTTCACAGTGTGAAAACGGCAACGCAGCTTCATATTCATGAGGATTGACTTGGAAGCATAAGTGGACTCAAGCTTTTTTTGAACCTCCTTTGGCGTGAGGATGCCACGGATGAGGAGATTCTGCCGTTCGGCAAGGTGGAGAGAGATGGTAGCGAGGGCACGGTCACGCTTCTCGCGGTAGGTACGGGCCTCGACAGGGGAGAAAGAGCTTTCTGCTGGTTCCTTCTCCTTCTCATCCACCTGGCTCCAGAGACCCTTCTCCATCAGCACCATCTTCATGTTGTTGCTCCAGTTGAAGAGGTTCTTGCCTTCGAACTTGGCGATGTTGACGCCGGCCACCACAGAAGCGGATGTCGCCATGGTAGTGCAACGTTCAGCCCACAAACGGCTCTCCCACATAACAGGGTGCAAGGAATGCCTCAAGGATGAGAAAAATCCTTGTTCCAGATCTGATACCACTGATGGAAACTGGGGCAGCCCTCAGGGAGGTGATCAGGCTCACCAAAAGCCGCCTAGGCAGGACCAACTGTTTGTGAGAGGGAGTTGCAGGTTGCACAGACAGAAATTACGGAAGCAAATGTAGGTTTGCAGAGAATGTGAATGTCTGAATTGACTCTTGATTGAGAAAGAACATTAGCACAGCTTTCTAACAAGCCTAATTACGCCTCATTTGGCACATGGAGCTGGAAGAACCACTCTGTCAAAGTTCACCTCCTAGCACACTCCTAGCCTAGCGGGATGAGCGGCAGTCACACTCTCACACAAGAGAATTACCATCCCTGCCATGTGCACAACCAATAATCTTGGTGGTAAGGGTGCACACAGGTTCCAGGAACCGCGGTTCCAGAACCACAGTTCCGGTTCCGGAACCGGAACCGCGGTTCCGGTTCCAAGATTCCAGAACCGTCCAGGAACCACGGTTCCTGAACCCACATCTATGGGGGGGATAACAAGTGGGGAGGGGGGGTTTTTTGGGCTTTATTTGCTCATGTGGCACCCTTGGAGGCCATGTGAGCACTCCAATCACATACCCACATACAATAAAGGAGTGTTGAAAGGCGGTCTCCTTGTTTTTGTTGAAGAAAACATGATGGTGGAAGCCAATCATGTTTCATATGCCTTGCCTACGAGGGGAACTTTGGTGGAACCGTGACCAGAACCGCGGTTCCATGAGGAACCGCGGTTCCGGAACCGGAACCGCGGGTCCGGATCCGAGATGGAACCGGAACCGCGGTTCCGGTTCCATTCTCAGAACCGCGGTTCCGTACCGGTGTGCAGCCTTACTTGGTGGGGACCTTCCTTGAAGCTCCCTGAAGGTCCTCCTGCCGCCTTTCTACCTTATTGCCGCTCCAAACCTCCTTGGCCAATAATTGTGGCCGTCATTGGTGCTGGTAGTGCAGGAGCCATCACTTGAACCGGACCCATCGTCACCAAACCTTGAAAATCCATATCTCCCTCAAATGGACTCCGAATCGAGTTCTGTAAAGTGCTAAAGAACCAGAAAAACATCCTCCATTCACTTTTTTGACTTGATGATATTTATCGAGCAACCCACTTTGGTCCCTTTTTTTGGCACCCCATATCCAACAATGTCAACTGTCACTTATGTGCCATTTGACATGTACATCTGGATGAGCATATTGCTTTACATAGATACAAACATTGACATCAACATGGACATGGACATGGAAATTGTTGCAAACTGGGGAGCCCTCAGGGAGGTAATCAGGCTCACCGAGAGCCGCCTAGGCAGGACCAGCTGTTTGTGAGAGGGAGTTGCAGGTTGCACAGACAGAAATTACGGAAGCGAATGAAGGTTTGCAAAGAACAGGAATGTTTTCATCGACTCTTGAGTGAGAAGTTAAATTATCACAGCTTTCTAACAAGCCTAAGTACGCATCATTTGGCACATGGAGCTGGAAGAACCACTCTGTCAAAGTTCACCTCCTAGCACACTCCTAGCCTAGAGGGATGAGCGGCAGTCACACTCTCACACAGGATAATTGCCATCCCTGCCATGTGCACATCCAATAATCTTGGTGGGGATCTTCCTTGAAGCTCCCTGAAGGACCTCCTGCCGCTTTTCTACCTTGAAGGCTGCTCCAAACCTCCCTGGCCAAAAATTGTGGCCGTCGTTGGTGCTGGTAGTGCAGGAGCCGTCACTTGAACCGGACCCATTGCCACCTAACCCTGAAAATTCCATATCTCCCTCAAACAAAATCCAAATCAAGTTCCGTAAAGTGCTACAGAACCAACAAAGCATCCTCTATTCACTTTTGCGACCTGATGATTTTTATCGAGCAACCCACTTTCGTCACTTTTTTTGGCACCCCATATCCAACATTCTCCCACTTTGCAAGAATAAAGATCACAGAAGTCCACACTGTCCCCTCAGCTGCTGAAAGCGGTGCGCTGCCAGCGGTTTGGATAGGAAGTATGCTAGCATCATGCTTGAAGGGAAGAACTTGATCTGCACCACCTGCTTCGCCACAAGTTTGCGGATGAAGTGATATCGCAGGTCAATGTGCTTGGTGCCGGCGTGAAACTCTGCGTTCTTGGTCAGATCAATGGCGCTCATGTTGTCACAGTAGATTGTAGTCTCTGTGGTCTGCTGCTGTCCAAGGCTTGCCAGCAGCTCACGCAGCCACACGTCTTCCTTTGATGCTTCACTCAAGGCGATGTATTCAGCTTCGGTGGAGAAGAGGGCGACACACTCTTGCTTCTTGCTCCTCCAACTGATTGCACCTCCCCCGAGTACAAACACGAACCCACTGGTTAACCTCCTTGTGACCAGGTCACCTCCCCAATCTGCATCACTTTAGCCGATGAGTATGGGGCTGTTGTTGCCGTTGAAAGTGCGGCAAAGGCTGCTGCTGCTGTTAAGGTAGTGCAGCATGTGCTTGACCGCCTCCCAATGCGGCACGCCCGGCTTTGCACAAAACTTGCTGAGCACTCCCACTGCTTGGCTGATGTCAATGCGCGTACCAACTGCTGCATACATGAGGCTCCCAACTGTTGCTTGGTACGGCACTGCTTCCATGCGGCTGCTCTCTTGCATGCTGCAAGGAGTCCGCGTCATGCTCAGTTTCGTTCCCACCTCCAGTGGTGTTGCGGCCTTACACGCTCCTGCCATGTTGAAGCGCTTGATAATGTCGCTCACGTACGTGCTATGCGACAACTCCAAAGTCAGCTGCTTCCGGTCGCGCTTGACCTAAAGGCCAAGGTAGTAGCTGAGCTCTCCCATGTCCTTCATGTCGAACCTGGCAGCAAGGGACTGCTTCACATCATCCAAAAAGGACCATGAGTCAGATGCAATGAGCAGATCATCAACATAGAGCAAGATGATGACATGGCTTGCTTCTTGCGTGCACCCATAGACTGATTGGTCAGCTTCAATACGCTCAAAGCCAAGGCCAGCCAGCTCATGCATCTTGTGGTACCATGCTCGCGGGGCTTGGTTTAGGCCGTAGAGGGCCTTCACAAGCTTGCACACCAAATCCTTCTTTCCCTCCACCACATACCCATCTCGCTGCTCCATGTACACATCCTCCTCGAGGTCACCATTGAGAAATGCACAAGTCACATCCATTTGGTGCACCTCCCAGTCCATAGCAGAAGCAAGAGCGAGGATTGCTCGGATGGATGGGAACTTTTTGACAGGTGCAAATGTCTCATTGCAATCCACACCCTCAGTCTGTGCATACCCCGTTGCAACCAGCCGTGCTTTGTACCTGAGCACCTTACCATCCGCACCACGCTTGCGCTTGAAGATCCACCCGCACCGGATCACCCGGCTGCCACGTGGAGCTTCCTCGAGGGTCCAGGTGCCATTCTTCATGAGCTCACCATACTCCTCGTCTGCTACGGCATGCCAATCTGCCGCCTCCGCGTTGTGCACGGCTTCAGCAAATGTGGCTGGGTCATCAGTGACTGTGAGGAAGAGAAGCTCGAGGCCAGATGACTCTGTTGGTGGTGGAACGGTGCACAAGTTCACCAGCTCCTCCAGCGGCCTCTGTTTGCTTGAGAGGCGCTCGGATCGCCTCAGCGGCTCCCCACTATCCTTTGCACCTTTGTTGATGCGTGCGGATTGTCGTGGCAGCTGTTGTATGTTGCTTTGTTACTCCTCCTCATCAGATTTGGCTGCTCGCTCCTTCTCTTTCTCAGCTCCCTCCACCTCCTTGTTGTTGTCGCTGTCACCGCCATCTTCTGCACCGTCCTCTTCTTCTGCTGGAACGTCTCCCACTTCAAGTATAAGTGCAAGATTAAGTGGAACTGCAGACATAGGGCTCCATGTCCAGCCATTCACATGCTCTTGAAAGACCACGTCACGGCTGCGGATGAGCTCGTGTGCAGCGAGGTTGTAGAGGCGCTATCCCATGGTGTCATAGCCAAGGAAGGCGGCCTTCACTGACTTTGCGTCTAGCTTGTTACAGCTGCCCGTAGGCACGTGCCCAAATGCGCCACACCTGAAGACTTTCAAGTGCTTCACTGTTGGCTTGCATCCCGTCCACGCCTCCTTTGGTGTCATTTGCGGCACGCCGCGTACGGGACTCCGGTTTTTCAGGTACACGGCAGTGTTGACCGCTTCTGCTCAGAAGGTTGGTGGGAGCTCCGCATCTTGGAGCATGGTGGGAACACGCTCCATGAGTGTGCCGTTTATTCATTCAGCCATGCCGTTCAGCTGCGGTGTTCCAGGTGGAGTGACCTCTTGCTTGATCCTGCGACACTTGAGGAAGGTGCGGAAGTCGTTGGAGAAGTATTCTCCTCCACCATCGGTGCGAAGCACCTTCAACCGCCTGCCACTCTCATTCTGTGCAGCAGCAATCCACACCTTGAAAGCATTTAAGCAGTCGTTCTTGCCAGCCAAGAAGGACACCCACCTCTTCCTTGACTTGTCATCAATGAATGTGACAAAGTACAACTTGCCGGACAGCGATTGTGATGGCATAGGACCGCACAAATGAAAGTGAATGAGTGAGAGAAGCTCAGCCGACCCCTTCCCTTCCCCCGTGAAAGGAGCGCGGGCTTGCTTCCCTTCAATGCAACTCTCAAAAGTCGATACACCAGGCTGCTTCACCCGGTTGAGCTCCAAGCCACGAACCATCTGCTGCATGGAGATGACGGCGCCAAAGCCGAGGTGACCGAGCCAGTGGTGCTACAGGCCAATGTCGTGTTTTCCCTCTCTTGACGCCAACGCTGAGTCGGATTTATTCTCCGACGCCATGTAGAGGTGGTAAAGACCGTCCTCGTTGTTTGCTTTTGCAAGCACACGGCCTGCACAGGCAGAGATGGTGCAGCCACCATTCTCAAAGCAAACATGCATGCCTTCAGAGATGAGAGATGAGACAGAGAGGAGGTTAGCTGCCAGCCCCGGAATATGGAGCACCGCCTTCACATGACGTTCCACCTGCTTACCCTCAACGGAAGCACAAAACACAATCTCACCCTCCCAAACTGCCATTTGCACATGATTGTCCCCCATGTACACCCAACGAGGCTTGATGGCGGTGTAGACGATGAGCCACTCCCAGCGACACGTCATGTGCGGTGTGGCTCTCGAGTCGATGATCCAGAACAAGGCGGTGTTTTCAGAGACGTGCATGACCCGGATGGTGGTCACAAATCCACTCTCCCAATCTTCTGCGTTCGCGGAAGCGTCAGAATGTTTTCCCGCTCCCACTCCAACCGCAAGGTCCACCTTTTTCTTCCGGCATTCGCGCGCCCAATGGCCTGGCTTCTTGCAGTAGTGGCAGTTCTCCTTCTTCTTCCCTCCTCCGCCGTTGCCCCTGGTTGGTGCAGCACCACCCCCATGACCAGAGTTGGTGATGAGAGCGACGTCCTGTCCGCTTCCGCCCTCCTCTACTTTGCCCCACTCCTCCTCAAACAACAGGCTCTCCTCCACATCGTTGAGGGAGAGCTTGTCGCCGCGCTGGTCCAGGGCAACAATGAGAGGAGTGTAACTGCTAGGAATGCCAGATAGGATGGTTAGAATGGGCACACCCTCCTTGACAGGGTCCTCAATCGCAGCAAGCTGGTCAGAGAGAGACTTCACCATGTTGATGTAGTCAATCATGGATTCAGACTCATCCATCTTCACAATGTGAAAGCGACGACGCAGCTACATATTCATGAGGATTGACTTGGAAGCATAAGTGGAATCAAGATTTTTCCAAACTTCCGTTGGCGTGAGGATGCCACGGACAAGGAGTTGCTGCCGTTCGGCGAGGTGGAGGTAGATGGTTGCAAGGGCGCGGTCACGCTTCTTGTCGTAGGTACTGGCCTCACCAGGAGAGAGGGAGCTTTCTGCTGGTTCCTTCATCTTCTCATCCACTTGGCTCCACAGACCATTCTCCATCAGCACCATCTTCATGTTTTTGCTCCAGTTGAAGAAGTTCTTGCCTTCGAACTTGGCGATGTTGACGCCGGCCACCACAGAAGCGGATGTTGCCATAGTAGTGCAACGTTCAGCCCACAAACGGCTCTCTCACAAAACAGGGTGCAAGGAATACCTCTTGGATGAGAAAAAGCCTTTTTCTAGCTTTGATACCACTGATAGAAACTGGGGAAGCTCCCAGGGAGGTGACCAGGCTCATCAAGAGCCGCGTAGGCAGGACCAACTGTTTGTGAGAGGGAGTTACAGGTTGCCCAGACAGAAATTACGGAAGCGAATGTAGGTATGCAAAGAACGCAAATGTCTGAATCGACTCTTGAGTGAAAAATTATATTAGAACAGATTTCTAACAAGCCTAAGTACCCCTTGTATGGCACATGGAGCTGGAAGAACCACTCTGTCAAAGTTCACCTCCTAGCACACTCCTAGCCTAGCGGGATGAGCGGCAGTCACACTCTCACTTAAGAGAATTACCATCCCTGCCATGTGCACAACCAATAATCTTGGTGGGGACCTTCCTTGAAGCTCCCTGAATGTCCTCATGCCGGCTTTCTACCCTGAAGGCCGCTCCAAACCTCCCTGTTCAATAATTATGGCCGTCATTGGTGCTAGTAGTGCAGGAGCCATCACTTGAACCGGACCCATTGCCACCAAACCTTGAAAAATCCATATCTCCCTCAAACGGACTCCGACTTGAGTTCCGCAAAGTGCTGCAAAACCAGAAAATCATCCTTCTTTCTCTTGTGACCTGATGATTCTTATCGAGTAACACACTTTGGTCACTTTTGTTTGCACCCCATATCCAACAGAAATGAGAAAGAATTTGCGCATAGATATGGTATGGATGTAGATGCGGAAGTCAACAAGGATATGGAAATGGATGTCAATATGTATGTGTACATGGGTGAGGAAATGCATCTGGACATGGAGATGGATGCAATCATTACATACTCCATCAACAACGTGCTTTGTTCCTTGAGCATGGCAAAAATGGTTGGAAGGATGTTGCTTTTTGCTCATGGAAAAGGGCGAATGAGACCTTTTCTTCTGAGAAAGGGACGGATGTGTTTTTTTCTTTTGAGAAACTGTAGGAATGAGGGCCACAGTTAAAAAAACAGGGAGGAATTGGTTTTTCACCCGCCCCATGTTTTGGATGTGAAGGAGTAAGCATATAACCATGGAATTCTGTATAGATCTGTCATATTTGCATTTTGCACAATGTTAAGGCCATGTCTGGTTTCAAAACTTCAAGACTGGAATATCTGGCAATTCTGCAAGAGGTACAGCATCTAAATGCTGATATCATCAGAACTCAGAGGTTCTGATGATGTGAACGCACTCCGGTTGCTGCATGGTATGGAATGTGGACATGCTGAGATCGTCAGACCTTACAAAAACAACAAAAAGACTGAAAAATCCACGCAAAGTTGAACATAAAGCTGTGACATCCACAAGATGAATATTTGAGCAGCCATATCTAGTTATTTGAAACAGTTTAACAACATATCAGTTGCAGTTGAAAATATGAGTGAGATATCCATGCATATTATCAAATGAGCATTGCATCCGGCATAATGAAGATAAAGCTTTCATGTGGATGTGGCATCATTTTTATGTTCATTGAACCATATCTTGCACAATGATTCAAATAGGCGCCAGGTAGTGTTCTCAATAGCCTCATGTACTTTTCATAACCCGAGTGCAGCAATTCTACCATAAAGGGCAAAAAAAAGGAAGAAAAACAACATTGCATGTTTTCCCTACCAATATGTCACCAACAGCCTCATGTAATCCATGGTGGTTCTTCAAAAGTAAGTGGCCAATGCGGTCGGCCAAGTGAGCAGATTCAGGGCCGGTTCAGGAGGGCAGTCAAGCGTATCCTACGGTACTTGCAGGTGGAACGCCTGCAGCTTTGCAACAAGGGGAGGTGGTACCCCTTTTGACTCATCTACTGCAAAGACACGGATTCAGCCGAAGATGTTGACAGGTAGAATTCTACCTCTGGCAACCTGCTTTATCTTGTAGATGTCATGGTCTTGTTGTGTGGCAGGAAACTGGACCGGATCACCACTTCGACAGTTGAATCAAAGTTCATTACATTTGCTGAAGCTTTCAAGGAGGTGTTGCGGTTCAGGTGTTTGTTGGGGAAGCTGGATGTGCTGCAACAGGAGCAAAAAGAGTGTGCAAGAGGACCGGAACAGCTATATATTTCTTGGTAATCACTAGATGTGGTAGATGAGGGAAAAAGCACATCCACTTGTGTTACCACTACGCACAAGACGTGGTGGAAATGGGTCAGGTTGTGCTACACAGAGCACATTCTTACGGGTTCAAGGGATACTTTGCCCTGAATGAAATATAAACCAGCTCTATGTGGAAAATTTTAAGATTGGAGCATCAAGGAGTGCTGCAAGGTGTTGAAAGAAGCAGGGACTCACCAGCATTGGAGAAGGAGACGGGTCGAGCGCCACAAGTGCCACCGGTCTTCACTGCAGGAAAACATTAGTGACATGGTGGTTGGCCAGTCTGGGTATGTGTGCTTAAAAAACAAATGTTTCCGGATTTCTCTGGAAGCATGTAGTGGAAAAGAACCACCTTCTCTTTTCTACTGTGTTTCACTTGCTGAAGGTTTTGTTTCTCCACTGCAGCCTCTTTTCCATCGTTGCATGGAACATTAGTCTCACTAACCGTATCAAGAATGGAGCAATTTATTTCAAAAATGAAATCTTTGAGATGTTTGCTATTGTAGGAACCGGTGTCTTGATGGTCACTATTGTAAGGAATAGTGTCAAGATGGTTGCTATTGTAAGAACCAGTTTGCTATTGTAAGAACCGGCGTTTCATGAAAGATGGATGGCAATGAGATGCCAACCACAAGGATCTTGAAATCACAGCCTACAGGATTCCAGAATGGAAGATGTCAATTGTCTCCCTAGCTTTCTCCTTGTTCTGGAATGATGCACTGGCGGCTAGTGTGATGGACGATTTTGCAACAACACTGAAGGATTAGGGGCTTTGTGGCATGTTTAATGTCTCACAGTTGAAAAAGAAACCATAGACAACAACTGGTTCTGTATAACAATGTTCTAAGTAATGCTGCGCACATCAGATTCATGAGGCATGTGCTCATCACAGCATGGAAGAATCACATTACCATGGAACAGGTTGAGGAGCACCTGAAAACTGTGAGATAAATTGTAACCTAAGTCTCCCAATTGGCCAAGATAGAGATTTTTGTCGTAAATACTTGCCATGATCATGGGCTGAACAACCTGTCTTTACATCAGGACACACATACACGTTGGAACTCAGTGTTGAGCGTGTGTACACGTGTGATGAGATTGAAGGAAGTGCTGAATGAGTGTGTTCAGCCCTATTTGGAAAGGGGTAGAAGATGTTCATTCTTTTCATAGAAATTCTCATTTATAAACCGTACTGAGTGACTTGAGTGTTAGCTCAACAATGTTCCAACACTAAATCTTGCATTTCTAAGTCAGTTTAGGGTTTGTCCTACCATCCCCAAACAGTTTTGATCATCGTCTACATAGTCTCAGCCTACAGGTTTACGGTTCAGGAGCCCTGATTCTTTCACGGTTCTGAAATCTCATGATCAGAACCGTGGTTCTACCTTCAGAAACCAGAACCTCAGTGCTGAATGTGCAAGCCCAGGAACCTGTTTGCAGGCTTGGTAGTGGTGGTGGTGGTGGTGGTGATGGTGATGGTGGTGGTGGTGGTGGTGGTGGTGGTGGTGGTGGAGGTGGTGGTGGTGATCGTGGTGGTGATCGTGGTGG
>SZWC01023372.1:0-13894 GCA_023375785.1 Penium margaritaceum | reverse complement strand
TGCCAGACGTGTCCTTGCCAGACGTGTCCTTGCCAGACGTGTCCTTGCCGGACGTGTCCTTGCCAGACGTTTCCTTGCCAAAAGTTTCCTTGCCAGACGTGTCCTTGCCAGACTTGTCCTTGCCAGACTTGTCCATGCCAGAATTGTCCTTGCCAAACTTGTCCTTGCCTGACTTTTCCTTGCCTGACTTTCCCTTGCCTGATTTGTCCTTGCCTGATTTGTCCTTGCTTGATTTGTCCTTTCCTGACTTGTCCTTGCCTGATTTGTCCTTCCCAGGCTTCTCCTTCCCAGGCATCCCAGAACCAGGACTTCCCGGCACTGGAGCTTCAGTAACTGGAGTCTCTCCACCAACATGGTCTCCACCAGAATCCTCCGTACCAGGCTTGTCTTTAAGTCCAGGCTTGGGCTCTGGCTCCGTCCCTGGCTTGGGCTTCGGCTCTGTCCCTGGCTCAGGTTTCGGCTCCGCCTCTGTCCTTGGCTCCGGCTCCGCCCCTGGCTTGGTCATCTGCTCCGACCCTGGCTCAGGTTTATGCTCGATACCTGTCCCTGGCACCGGCTCTGCCCCTGGCTTGGTCATCTGCTCTGACCCTGGCTTGGGTTTTGGCTCCCTACCTGTCCCTGGTTCCTGTTCCACCCCTGGCTTGGTCATCTGCTCCGACCCTGGCTCATGCTTCGGCTCTGTCCCTGGGCCGAGCTCCGGCTCTGTCGCTGGCTTGGGCTCCGGCTCTGTCCCTGGCTTGGGCTTCAGCTCCATCCCTGGCTTGGGTTTCGACTCCATCCCTGGCTCTGGCTCCGGCTCTGTCGCTGGCTTGGGCTCCGGCTCCGTCCCTGGCTTGGGTATCTGCTCCATCCCTGGCTCAGGTTTTGGCACCATCCCAGTGCCAGGCTCCGGCTCTGTCGCTGGCATTGACTCCGGCTCCGTCTCTGGCTTGGGTTTCAGCTCCGTCCCTGGCTCAGGTTTAGGCTCTGTCCCTGACTCGGGCTCCGGCTCTGTTGCTCACTTGGGCTCTGGCTCCGTCCCTAGCTTGGGCATCTGCTCCATCCCTGGCTCGGGTTTTGGCTCCGTCCGTGGCCCGGGCTCCGGCTCTGTCGCTCACTTGGGCTCTGGCTCCGTCCCTAGCTTGGGCATCTGCTCCATCCCTGGCTCGGGTTTTGGCTCCGTCCGTGGCCCGGGCTCCGGCTCTGTCACTGGCATGGGCTCAGGCTCCGTCCCTGGCTTGGGATTCAGCTCTGTCTTTGGCTCAGATTTTGCTTCTGTCCCTGGCTCGGGCTCCTTCTCTGTCACTGGCTTGGTCTCCGGCTCTGCTCCTGGCTTGAGACTCGGCTCCGTCCCTGGCTGGGGTATTCGCTCCGTCCCTGGCCCGGGCTCCAGCTCTGTCTCTGACTTGGGTCCCGGCTCCATTCCTGTCTTGGGCTTCAGCTCTGTTCCTGGTTTGGGTTGCAGCTCCGTCCCTTGCTCTGGGTCTGGCTCTGTTGCTGGCTTGGGCTCCAGTTTCATCCCTGGGTTGGGTTTCGGCTCCGTCCCTAGCTCGGGCTTCGGCTCTGTCCCAGGCTCGGACTTCATCTCCGTCCCTGGCTCAGGATTTGGACTCGTCCCTAGCTCTGGCTTTGGCTTTTTCCCGGACTCCGGCTCCAGCTCCGGCTCCGTCCCTAGCTCTAGCTTTGTCCCTGGCTTGGGCTCAGACTCCATCCCTTGCTCGGGTTTCTGCTCCGTACCTGGTTTGGGCTTCAGCGCCATCCCAGGCTCAGGTCCCAGCTCCGTGCCTGGCTTGGGCTTAGGCTTCGGCCCTGGCTCTGGCTCCGGCTCTGTGCCTGGCTCCGGCTCCATCCCTGGTTCATGCTTCGGCTCCATCTCTGCCTCAGGCTTTGGCTCTGCCCCTGGCTTGGGTTCCCGCTCTGTCCCTGGCTTGGGCTCCGGCTCCATTTCTTGCGTGGGCTTCGGCTCCATCCCTGGCTCGGGCTCCGACTCTGTCCCTGGCTTGGACTCAGACTCCATCCCTTGCTCGGGTTTTTCCTCCATACCTGGTTCAGACTGCCCTGTGCCAGGCTCGGGCTCCAGCTCCGTCCCTGGCTCAGGACCCAGCTCCGTCCCTGGCTCAGGACCCAGCTCCGTCCCTGGCTCAGTCTTTGGCCTCGGTCCTGGCTCCAGCTCCGGCTCTTTCCCTGGCTCCGGCTCCAGCTCCATCTCTGGTTTGGGCTTCGGCTCCGTCCCTGGCTCGGGCTTCGGCTCCGTTCCTGGCTCGGGCTCCAGCTCCATTCCTGGCTTGGGCTTCTGCTCCATCCCTGGCTCGGGCTTTGGCTCTGTCCCAGGCTTGGGCTCCATCTCCGTTCCTGGCTCAGACTTCAGCACTGTTCCTGGTTCGGGCCCCGGCCCCATTCCTGGCTCGTCCTTCGGCTCTGTCCCTGGCTTTGGCTCCCGCTCCGTCCCTGGCTCCAGCTCCGGCAAAATCTCTGGTTCAGGTTGCTGCATCCCTGGCTCAGGTCCCGGCTCTGTCCCTGGCTCGGGCTTCGGCTCCGTCCCTGGCTCCGGCTCCGGCTCCATCTATGGTTCAGGCTTCGGCTCTGTATTTGGCTCGGGCTTCGGCTCCATCCCGGGCTCCGGCTCCGGCTCTGGCTCCGTACCTTGTTCAGGCTTTGCCTCCGTCCCTGGCTCTGGTTTTGGCTCCGTCCCTGGCTCCGGCTCCGGCTCCGTCCCAGGCTTTGGCTCCGGCTTCATCTCTGGCTTCGGCTCCGGCTACATCCCTGGCGTCGGCTCTGGCTCCATCCCTGGCTATGGCGCCAGCTGCGGTCCTGGCTCGGGCTGGGATTCTGTCCCCAGCTTCATCCCTGGCTCCAGATCTGGCCCCGTCCCTGCCTCCGGCTCTGGTTCCATCCCTGCCTCCGGCTCCAATTCCGACTCTGTCCCAGGCTTTGTCATTGGCTCTGCCTCAGGCTAAGGCTTGAGCTGGGGCTCAGGCTCAGGCTCCGCCTTAGGTTCGGGTTCGGGCTCAGGCTCGGAGACAGGCTCGGGCTCGGGCTCAGGCTCGGGCTCAACCCCGGGCCAGGGCCAGGGCCCGGGCTCGGGCTCGGGCTCGGGCTTGGGCTCGGGCTCGGGCTCGGGCTCGGGCTCGGGCTCGGGCTCGGGCTCGGGCTCGGGCTCGGGCTCGGGCTCGGGCTCGGGCTCGGGCTCGGGCTCGGGCTCGGGCTCAGGCTCAGGCTTAGGCTCAGGCTCAGGCTCAGGCTCTGGCTCGGGCGTGGGGTCGTCCTCTTGTGCAGTGGCTGAATACTTGCCGCGGGGTTGCCACAAGGAGGAGGAGTACGGCTGAAGAGCACAGCGCGAGAGCCAGCAGAGGAAACACGCTACTAGCGGCGGATGACCGCCGGCCTGCCATCACGGCGGCGGCCATCAGTGGGCCGGCAGGGCCCTGCTAGCAGTTTAGACATGACTGGCGTTTTGATCCGACGTGTTGAATTCAGCTGTCTTCGGATGGATTTTCTTGACCAGGACCTCCAGCCGAGCAGCTGTAGGGTCAGCTCGAGCACAAATGTCCGCAGTTCAAGAGATGAGAAGGCTTCACGGGGCAGGCAACGCAGGTCGCTCCACAATATGCGGTCCAACTTTGGGAAACGAGAAGGCTGAGATTTGCCAAGGGGCTCTGCTGGTATTTTCATTTGTACAGCCAAGCACTGGACGAACGCGCAGCCGTCAATTCCCCTTCCCGCGTTTCCCCTCACCATCTTGAAGTTGTAATCGGCATGGAAGAAGATGGACGTGACACTTGCAATCCCGAGCGCCATTATCGGTCAAAAGATGCAGACCTAACTCCTTGCGCATTCGGAATGAGGAGACAAGGCCAGACCAGGCCGCATCTCAAGCAGCTGTGGACGAAACAGGCAGACCCTGCAGCCAATATTGCGCTATGCGGAGACGAGAGTGCTCGCTGAAGCCTTCGACGCGGGAGAGAGGACAGTGGAGCTTCCGGCCGCGAATGCCAGTGCAGGATGTGTGGTCAGCTCTTGGGGGGGAGGGAGCCCAAGACCAGCCCTGCTTTGGACTGAATCCACGGTGCTGCGGAGTGCTAGGACTGTTGTCGACCTCTTCTGGCCATGTTTGCCGCAGCGACCAACACGTGCGGAGGGCGGCAGCAACTAGTCCAAGGGCGTTGGGCCACTGGGCGTGAGCATCGCGGCAGTCCTGTTGTATATGGAGGGCTCGTGCGCACCAGTACCGACGCTGTGCCACGAGCGATGAAGGAAACGGGAAATTTGTGCGCCGCCATACCTCGCCCGAGACGCTATGCCAGCTACCAGCTAAAATTTTGAATTTCGCCTAACGGGCGTTGACTTGGAGTATTTTCGCCACTTACCCGAATTCGCCTTGGAAATCAGGATGGAAAAAGAGTTTTAAGAAACCCCCTTCGTAACATTCGGGGGTTTGGGGTTTTATTAAGGTTCGGGCACCTCCCAGGCCCCGCGGTAGCGGGGGCCTGGGAGGTTCCCTTTCAACGCAGGCGGAGTTTAGTCTCCCAAAATGACTCGCACGTGCAAAACAATATTTTGGCAAAGTCGAAAGTGACCTGATATCCGACGAAAATACTGACAGTCAACGGTAGATGGTATGTTTTCGCGAGTCGGCTATGGCGTCGCGCATAACCGCCCTAAAGGAAATGGGCACCTAGTTAAGCACCTCCGCCCGCGTCGCGTCGTTCGTCACAAAAAGCACTACGATGCTTTCTGTGTCAAACAGAACAACGTCACTTCTTCTGTGTCACATAAATGAAGTTTGCTGTTTTGTGAAATGGAAAAACAGATGATCATGAATACGTTCACAATATGATTCGTCCAATATTGGCCATTCCGTCATTTCCGGTAATAGGACTCGCTTGTATGATTTCCGTGAAACAAAAAACACAATGATCACTTTTGTGCAGATTTTTATCTCACGTAAAGAGGTGCCTAACTATGAACAGTAAAACACTCACGACACAGGAAAAGGGAGCATTGTTAGGCACCTCCGCGCACCTGACGTTGACGGCGGTTGGAGGCTATCCGATCAGCATTTTTTTACGTGGCTCATATCCGGCAAGCTGGCCGAATCCATACCTGCAATAGGAGACAAAAGATGGGATTGCAGGCTGTACGAAAGGAAATTGCGTGAAATTTCGAATTGAAATGGCCCGTCGAATCTTCCGAACGTTACGTTTCCCCAAACAACGATCTAGAAACACTCTCGAACGTTGCGTTTCTCGGAAGCGTGAAAGGCGACTACACGTAAAGCATGACAATATTTCTTGTCGCACTGCGGTGTGGCACGGAAGTCGTTACACCTCCAACCGTCGATTCGTCTAATCGGATGAACCGAATCGGGATGTAGCTTACCACTTACATCCTTCACTCCATTTTGTGCCTCGTTTAGGGAGCCACGCCCAAATGCACTGCTTCTTCTTCGTGTCACATGATCGAGACATTTGCCTGTGGACACGGTCATAGAAAACAAAAACGCTCTCTTGCTCCAGGAAGATGAAACGCTTGTTCTAAAACAAAACAAATACAAGGACGTTTTGTACCTCAAAACATCATAATGTCATTTTCGTTTCACAAAAATGAGAACATGCTCTGTGCCACAAAACTGAATGATATGTTTTTCGGGACACAGAGATGAGAACATGCTTTCCGTGACACAATGAGCAAACTCCGACACGAAAACGTAAAGGTTCATAGGGACTCTAGAGTCCCAAAAGTGTGTTGATGATGTTTTGTAACCCAAAAATGCTTGGCTTGACACAGGCTATACTTCTACGGGGTCACGGAACACCTAAGTTATATTTCCTCTACAATTTTCACGTCACTGTACCAGTATGTGTACAAAACAGTTTCATCATAGTTTTGTATCCCGAAAACAACACCGACAGGTTCTGTTACTGCAACGTAAACCCAGTCGATGTTCTCTGTTCACCCTCAAATTCGCAATGCAGTGTTTCGGAACAGCTTTGCGACCCGGGAACGTTAACAAATTTCCATTTCTGTGCGTGACACCAAAAAGACATGTAAGGACTTTTGTATTATATCGCAAACCCAACAATACTTTGTGTTCGACATCGACACCACTATAATGTCTTCTGTGATCACAGAAGAACGACCATTGTTTCTGATCCTAAGAAGGCGACTCAGCAGCGGACAGACAAAATGCTGACATGGCACATCGCGATAGTTCATATGTCTTTTGAGATACCGCAAAGGCAACAAACGTTTTGTTCTCAACACATGGAGCTCGTTATGCGTTCTGAGAATACATAATGCATGGACACCACTACGCATTCGTCACGGAACACCACAATCGTTTTGGATTCCCAAAAGGTGACTCTGCATCAAACCGAGAACATGCTGACGTGTCACGTCGCCAGAGGGTCAGTGTTCTACTGTTCATAGTTAGGCACCTCTTTACGTGAGAAAAAATATCTGCACAAAAGTGATCATAGTGTTTTTCGTTTCACAAAAAACATACAAGCGAGTTCTGTTACCGGAAATGACGGAATGACCCATCTTGGACGAATCATATTGCGACACGTATTCATGATCATCTGTTTTTCCGTGTCACAAAACAACAAACTTCATTTATGTGGCACACAGAAGAAGTGACGTTCTTCCGTGTGACACAGAAAGCATCGTAGTGCTTTTTGTGACGAACGACGCGACGCGGGCGGAGGTGCCTAACTAGGTGCCCTTTTCCTTTATCCCAGAGGTCATATGTGTATTGAGATACAGCAGAGCAGATGAACGTTCTGTTTCCGACACATGGGGCTCGATATCGAAGATGAAACACTTCTTCCAAAAGAGAACAAATACAAGTACGTTTTGTACTACAAAACATCATAATGTCATTTTCGTTTCACAGAAATGAGAACATGCTCTGTGCCACAGAAATGAATGATATGTTTTTCGGGACACAGAGATGAGATCATGCTTTCCGTAGCACAATGAGCACACTCCGACATGGAAACGTAAATGTTCATAGGGACTCCAGAGTCCCAAAAGTGTGTTGATGATGTTCTGTAACCCAAAAATGCTTGGCTTGACATAGGCTATACTTTTACGGGGTCTCAGAACACCCAAATTTTTGTTTCGTCTACAGTTTTCACGTCAGTGTACCGGTATGTGTACAAAACAGTTTCATCATAGTTTTGTATCCCGAAAACAACACGGATACGTTCTGTTATTGCAACGTAAACCCATGTTCTCTGTTCACCCNGAAGAACTACCATTGTTTCTGATCCTAAGAAGGCCACTCGGCAGCGGACAGACAAAATGCTGACGTGGCACATCGCGATAGTTCATATGTCTTTTGAGATACCGCAAAGGCAACAAACGTTTTGTTCTCAACACATGGAGCTTGTTATGCATTCCGAAAATACAGAACGCATGGACACCACTACGTATTCGTCACGGAACACCACAATCATTTTGGATTCCCAAAAGGTGACTCTGCATCGGGCCGGGAACATGCTGACGTGTCACGTCGCCAGAGGTCATATGTGTATTGAGATACAGCAAAGCAGATGAACGTTCTGTTTTCGACACATGGGTCTCGATATACGTTCCGTATCTCAAAACACATGAAAAGCGTGACGTGCTCGACACGGAACACTACCATTGGTTTTTGATTCAGAAAACGCGACTCAGTCCCTGAAGGACAGAATGCTGACGTGTCGTGTCGACAGGCTTCATATGACTTTTGAGATACATTAAACGGAAAAAGCCTTCTGTTGCAAGGAACATGGCGCTCGACATGCGTTTCAGATTCCCGGAACGCATAAATTGCCCGACGTATTTCTCACGTAACACATCAACTGTCTTCCGGACCACAAAAAACAAAACCCTTGTTATTGTTTGAGGAACGAAACATCAAATAAGGTGTTTCGTTTCCTGGACGCGACTCGGCTCGGCTCGTCGAAACCCTAGGGTTGCTCGGGGTATTTCTTTTGGCATAGGGTCATTTAATCGAGTGCGTCCACTATTAGATACTTGATGCCAAATGAGCGCTGTGCGCTCTCCCAATTAGTTGATGACGAACGTAGCGGAGACCTTATTGGGTCTCCTCGAAGACGACCTTTGCGCACCTGCGTATAGTGAAGGAGGTCCTTCAACCTCAGTCCTTACCGACAGTGTAGGCGCCGGATTCTCCATGCACCCCCCGGAAAACTACTACAACTCAGCTTCGCCGCATGATGGCCTAGGAACCGCAGCCTTCCCCACCCATATGTTTGACACACGAATCTGCAGCACTTCGCAGTGTTTGAACGTGCATCAGCCACCACGGCGGGACCAAGAATTCAGCGCAATGGCGCACTTCGTGCAGTCGGAGGTGCTGCAGCATCAAGCGCAGCAAAATCAGCCTGCCTCATTCTACCAACCATTTGGAGTGAACGCGCCGGCTGACAACTCACAGCCGCGGCAGCAGCAGCAGCAGGAATGCCTCCAGCCTGACCGTTCTCAGCATCAGCAGTCCCGTCCCCCGCCGGCAGAGTCTCGTGACGCGGACGTTGGTCTTGACTACATTGACATCCGTTTCATCGACCCATCGCTTGGTAAGTTCCTGCGTCTCTTGCTTAACGCTGTGTTTTCTTTAGTAACTAACCAACTCAATTCTCGTCATAGAGACCTTGACAAGTTCCACGTAAACGCTGTCAAGTGGTTTGAGGACAATGGGACAAAAAATATGCGCATCGGCTGACAACACTGGAAGACTGGAATTGGCTTTAAAAAGTGGTTGAATGCCGGGCGCTACACTGGGTCTTTTTTTAAGAAAGCGCACTGGTCCAGTGAGTGTCCTGCAACTTGGTGGTTGCTTCTGCAAGCGTGGTCAGCTCAATCTCGTGTCCGTCGTTGTTCACATGCAACCAGTCGCGCAAAGGACTCTGAATTTACCTTAGATCTTGACCAGTTCTTCCAGCAAGATTGGGTGAATATAAATCCACATACAACGGACAAGTCTTTCGCCGAATTTATGATCCAAGTTGGCACATGTGATGAGCAAAACAGGCCGTTGTACAAGACATACAGAGGCGGTGCCGTTTTGGAGTCCCTGGCACGGTGGTACCAACCGGTAAGTTTACATGTCTTTTGCTCAACTTGTCAGCACATTATGTCTTCCGTATTCTCACTATTTCTTTTGCATGTGCAGGGAAAGCCAAGTGGAAAGAGGCAGGAATAAACTCATGCCCCTGAACCAGCATCCCGTGGGGGTCAAGAACAGTCTGAACAAACTGGTCTGAAGGTTCAAAAAAGGAAAAGGGTCTTGAACAAAGAAAAGGCCAGCAAGGTTCAGAGGAGCGGAGGCGTTGGGAAACAGAAAGAGAGAATTGTGATTGATCTGTGTGAGCAGTCGGCTGGGGCCACGCAGTCGGGTGGGGCCGCGCAGTGGGGTGGGGCCGCGCAGTCGGGTGGGGCCGAGCAGTCATGTGGGGCCGAGCAGTCGGGTGCGGCCGAGCAGTCGGGTGCGGCTGAGCATTCGGGTACGGCCGAGCAGTCGGGTGCGGCCGAGCAGTCGGGTGCGGCCGAGCAGTCGGGTGTGGCCAAGCAGTCGGGTGCGGCCGAGCAGTCGGGTGCGGCCGAGCAGCCGGGTGCGGCCGAGCAGTCGGGTGCGGCCGAGCAGTCGGGTGCAGCCGAGCAGTGGGGTGCGGCTGAGCAGTTGGGTGCGACCGAGCAGTCGGGTGCCGCCGAGCAGTCGGGTGCGGCCGAGCAGTCGGGTGCGGCCGAGCAGTCGGGTGCGGCCGAGTAGTCGGGTGCGGCCGAGCAGTCGGGTGCGGCCGAGCAGTCGGGTGCGGCCGAGCAGCCGGGTGCAACCGGGCGGTCGGGTGCAACCGGGCGGTCGGGTGCAACCCGACGGTCGGGTGCGGCCGGTTGGTCGGGTGCGGCCGGGCAGTTGGGTGCGGCCGGGCAGTGGGGTGCGACAAAGCAGTCGGGTGCGACAAAGCAGTCGGTTGCTGCAGTTGGGCAGTCGGGTGCTGTGGTTGGGCAGTCGGGTGCTGACGGGTGGTCAGGTGCTGTGTTCGGGCAGACGAGAGCTTCGGTCGGGCAGTCGGGTGAGGTCGGGCAGTCGGGTGAGGTCGGGCAGTCAGGCGCAGGTGGGCAGGTCGGAACTGGTGAGTCCGCTGTGGGTAGGCAGTCGGGTGCCTCCGAGCGGACGGGTACCGTCGTGCCGTCGGGTGTTGCGGGGCAGTTGGGTGCTGCGGAGCAGTCGGGTGTTGCTGATCAGTTCGGTGACCAGTCTGGTGGCGCAAAGCAGTCGGGTGTTGCTGAGGTGTCGGATGCCACTGAGCACACCAGTGATACTAAGCAGTTGGGTGCTGCTGAGCTGTCAGGCGCCCCGAAGCTGTCTGGTGCAGCTGAACATTCCGGTGTGCCGAAGAAGTCTGGCACACCCAGCCAGTCAGTTTTGAGCTGAGGACATCACTATTGACGACTACACCGAGGTTGTCATTTGTGCTCAGAAAGATCATGTGAGTGTATCGTTTGCTGTATTGAATGATCTGTGAATAGGTGAAGTTGTGGCAAAGCTCAAATGTTTTGAGTTACTCTCTTGCAGGCTGTCACTTTCAACAAAATCTTGGACGCTTTTGAGGTAACGCCAACGCCACCAGAGTCGAAGGTGTCAACAGCCACAACTGCACCCACACCTGTTCCCACCCAGGCACTCCAGTCCGAGGTTGAAATGACGTTGGATCAACTCGAAGATCTTGTCCATTACGGACGAAACGTCATGCGTTTCCTGGTGGAAAGTGGAACGCATTACTTCAGGACTGTTGAGCGAGTGACAACCAGAACACGTGCAGCCGGATGTGCAGGTAAATCCTTTTTATGCAGACTAATCATTGTACCACCTATTCTTGGGCCCTTTTTTCTAGCATTTGTGCATTGCAGGGATGACTACCGAGGAGTTAACCCATGAGTTACAGAAAATGAAGGTAAGGGTGCTTATTCTAGAGGGGTTCATTACGTATATAAACTATGGATTCTTGAAAAAGATGTTTCTCACCAATAAATGTTCTGCAGGACTTCATTTCCCTGCTGAAAAAAGTGACGGAGTCTCTCTCTTTTGAACCGGTGACTGCACATGCTGTGCCGGTGAAACACGCGACACAGGCATCAACGTCTCACCATCCTAATCATGTAAGTTCTGACTTGGTTGTTCTGATTTGCTTTCAATTTTACAGTGAGTTTGTCATAAAAACATGTTTCTCTTGAACAAATATCTTCCTTGTGCAGGAGTCACCACAGGATGGTGCTGATCCTGGAGATGTTGGAACTGCTCAGAGGCAAGGTAATATGTTTACCTGTATTGTTTCCTCACAGCCGTTACATGTGTATTGTTAAACAGGTGTTTAATTTTTTTGTGCAGGTGTGGAAGCCAAAGAAGCCAAGGATGACCACGTGGGGTCTGTTCCAGGAAAAAATCTCTTGAAGAAACAGATGAGAAGAAAACTGATGAAGTATCTAATGTTCCGAAGGATACAACACCCATTGCTCGGAGGAAAGGGCATCGAGATTCACAACCACCAAAAACGATGCAGGACTTCCAGGGACAGCAATTAGGGAGGAAGAGCCGGAAGAGGTAGAAGTGAGTAGTTCGTAGATTGTTGTTGGTATTGTTGTTGCCTGCTGTGTAGTTCAACAACTGAACCATGCTGTTTTTTAGACGCAAAGTCCTTTGAGTTTTCTAAATCCAAACGAGTTCCAACAGGAATGACAAGTAATTCCAAAGTCCTGTATCAAACATGCTACCACGTGTATTCAGTAAACCTCTTCTGAAACCTAGAGACTCGAAACTTGGTTCCCGTATCGGAAATGTCACCCCTTGACATCAACCAAGGGGTGGTTTTGCACTTTGGATTCTGATTAGTACATCTAATTATGTTTCTTGTTTCGATTTTCATTTATGTTGCAGTTATCATTCCAGTAGTTGATTCGAATCAATCTTAACTGTCTTGTGAACACATTGGCAATGAACTATCTGGCCATAACGATGAAGACAACGCTCAACATTTGGTATTCAGTACTGCGTGCGTGCGTGCGTGCGTGCGTGCATGCGTGTGTGCGTGTGTGCATGCGTGCGTGCGTGCATGCGTGCGTGCCTGTGTCCGTGCGTGCGTGCGTGCGTGCGTGCGTGTGTGGGTGCGTGCGTGCGTGCGTGCATGCGTGCGTGCGTGCGTGCGTACGTGCATGCGTGCATGCGTGCGTGCGTGCGTGCATGCGTGCGTGCGTGCGTGCGTACGTGCATGCGTGCATGCGTGCGTGCGTGCGTGCATGCGTGCGTGCGTGCGTGCGTACGTGCATGCGTGCATGCGTGCGTGCGTGCGTGCATGCGTGCGTGCGTGCGTGCGTACGTGCATGCGTGCATGCGTGCGTGCGTGCGTGCATGCGTGCGTGCGTGCGTGCGTACGTGCATGCGTGCATGCGTGCGTGCGTGCGTGCATGCGTGCGTGCGTGCGTGCGTACGTGCATGCGTGCATGCGTGCGTGCGTGCGTGCATGCGTGCGTGCGTGCGTGCGTACGTGCATGCGTGCATGCGTGCGTGCGTGCGTGCATGCGTGCGTGCGTGCGTGCGTACGTGCATGCGTGCATGCGTGCGTGCGTGCGTGCGTGCGTGCGTGCGTGCATGCGGGCGTGCGTGCGTGCGTGCGTGCATGCGTGCGTGTGTGTGTGCGTGCGTGCGTGTGTGCGTACGTGCGTGTGTGCGTGTGTGCGTGGGTGCATGCGTGTGTGCGTGCGTGCGTGCGTGCGTGTGTGCGTGTGTGCGTGCGTACGTGCGTGCATGCGTGCGTGCATGCGTGCGTGCGTGCGTGCGTGTGTGTGTGTGTACGTGCGTGCATGCGTGTGTGCATGCGTGCGTGCGTGCGTGCGTGCATGTGTGTGTGTGCGAGCGATTATACACAATGACACACTCAATAGTTGAATAATTTCATGGTTGGCTGCTTTCTTGGTTAGATAACACCATGTCATGCACAAATAAGCAACGTGAATATACAGCAGTGCAATATGCATACATTCAACAACAAAATGAAAGTAGCAGATTGAAATATGGAGAAATGGCAACTCAGGAGTCTACAGTGGCGCAAAGGTTTTGTGTAGTAGGTGCATAAAAACAATATCCTGATGTGTGGACACTCTTGTCTTCATCATCCAATCCCTTCAAACTATATCCTTCAATTTCCACTTCCTCTTCCTCCTTTCCTTCTTCCTCGTCGTGTTCCTCTAGCATGCTGTACATAGAGCAATTCTCACACAGACGTAGAATCTTTATGCCTTATTGTCCTTCTTGATATTCGGAGATCCAAACATCAAATCTCCATCTGAAATTCCATGTCAAGCTGTAAACGAGGAACCTTCTGATAACCCAAGTGATGTGCATGTTGGCCCGTGTGTGTAAGCCTGCAAACAACATAAAACGGCACTAAACAACGTTTCCCACAAATCCAAGTGATGTGCATTTTGGTAATGGGTGGTTGGGTGAAAGTTGGGAGTGAAGGCTGGCTGGCTGGCTGGCTGGCTGGCTGGATGGCAAGGTGGCAGGCTGGCTTGCCGGCTGTGTGGCTGGTTTGCTATCTGTAGGGCTAGTAGGGCTGGCTGGCAAGGAAGCAGGCTGGGAGGCTAGCTGGTTGGCTGCCTGGCAGGCTGGAAAGCGGGCTGCAGGGCAGATGGATAGCTAAGTGGCTGATGGGGTGGCTGGGAGGGTGGCAGGCTGGGTGATTGAAGGCTGGGTTTCTGGCTAAATGGCTCGTCAGGTGGCTAGTTGTGTGGCTGGGTGGCTGGCTGGCTGGGTGGCTGGTTGGGTGGCTGGCTGGGTGGCTGACAGGGTGAAGGGGGTTGAACATGTGGCGATCAAAAAAATGTCAGAGAACGGGGGACATGTAGGAGA